>VWZX01005763.1:95830-389043 GCA_013399015.1 Galbula dea | reverse complement strand
GGGGGGCTGGGAGGTGGCGTTGTACCGTTCCTCCGTTTAACTCGGACTTGGACACAGAAGGTGCGGCCACAGCCTCGTCCCGCAGCAGACCCTCCCCACACGCCCAGAAGGGCTACCCCACCCTGGCGACACCGGGGAAAGGGAAAGCCCTGGAGGGGAGCGGTTCCCGGTCCCTTCCTGCTGAGGTCGCGGAACAGCCCTTAGGGAACGGCAGGCGGCGACCCCTCCAGCCGTGCCCGACGACCCCCTCATCCCCCTCCCCAGGCGAGGCACACACCTGCGGGCGGGACGGCACATCTCCCTACGCTGCCGTCCCAAGTCCGATCCGGTCCGGTCCCATCGCAGGGTCCTTCCCTGCCCACGGGGTCGGCGGGGGGAGAGGGAGGAAGGGAGGGGGCGATGCCCGCCTGCAGCCTCCTCACAAACGTCACCTGCGGAGCCTGTCGGGGCTGGTCCCGGCAGCTTCTTGGGGCCATCATTCTCTTGGGGACCTTCTCCTGGGTGCAGCCTAAGGAGGCACAGCTGGGAACAGGTCTCACACCGCGCTGCTGCCACCCCAGCTTCACACCCACCTGAAGAGGGATTCCCGCGGCGAGGTTTTCTTTGGAACAAGAAAAAAGGCACATCCTGTGCCGCGAGAAGGTGGCTCCATGAAGCCCAAGAAGTTGTGGGGTGACAGCCTGGCACACCGGTTGGATGAACTCAAGGAACGTCTGGGCACCAGCCAAGGTGTTAGTTACCCAGCCGTGTAATGCTGGACCTGAACGACTGTGGAAGTGTGTGCACCTCCCAGGACACCCCTTCTGAGGAAAGGTCAGGAGAGAGAAGAACAGTGTTTGATACAAACCAGAGCTGACAACCCCTGAACGGAGAAAGAGCTCCAGAAAGAAGAGAGCAGAAAGATCCTTTGGCTAGCAGTCGGGGCTGTGATGTGCGTTGAATGCCTGAACAGCTCGGCAGGGCTCGCTGATCAAAAAGAGATGCCAAAGGGCCAACACTAATGGCAGGTCTGTCTCGACACAGTCATCAGCATGACAAGGCTGATGCTGTGGGTGCCTGAAGAAATAGATCTTTTATTTTCTTGGAGAGCCAGGTATAGACTGTGAGCTTTGCTCATGCTTCAAACCCAGAATTAGCACAACTGATAGCTGCTAGTAATGGGAACAATTAAAGTGTATTGTTTTCACTTTAGATTAACTATTTTAAACACAGGATTCTGGTGAATTTTTAACTACGCTGCTGCTGAATGAAAAGAATTGCTTCTTGCACGACTCCAATCGGAACTGAAAGCTTTAAATTAAGTTATAATCAAATAAAACCTTATTAAAATTTCGTTGCCCTGTTAGCCACTCAATTACAACTCAGCAAAACAAAACAAAACAAAACATTAAAAAGCACACCAAAGAAAAAAGAAGGTAGGGAATTGAACAACAGAGGGAGACAGGGACACATAGAATCAGTACATATGCCACAAAACAGAGACAAACATGGAAATGGTTTTGCTCTGGCTACAAAGACTTCACTCAAGACTGAAACAAATGTTTGAGTACAGCATGCACTTGGAATCTTACCTCAGCCAGTTCCCTTATATGGCCTCAAAGTACACTGAACTTACCTCCTCAGTTGTATCTTTCATACTTTTAACCTTTCCCATGATCTCAACATGCTACCTGCTGCCCACTGCACTCTGAGGAGCCTTACTTTTAATTTTAATTTTCAAATTAAGACAAAAAATCCAACCAAAGAACCCTTCTTGGGAAAGGCAGAAATGAAAGCCCTGAGTGGACTTCCACCTCTCAGTCTGTCTGCACAGGTGACAGATGCTCCCTACTCCCATACCAACACTCACCGACTGGCAAGGGAGGTTGCATCTATTTTGTTTATTAAGTGGATAATGACTCCATATGCTGTCCTTGCAGCCAAACAGCAACTAAAAATTACAGTGTGCAGGCCAAATAACTTCCTTGGAATCTAGACACATTACTATGCATAATTCCCTTCTTAATGGTTCTAAACAGACCAGAGCAATACACAAAAGTAACATTCTACACAGAAGCATGACTATAATCAACTATGTTTGACATTTCTGTGCCAGTTGGGTTAACTTTCAACAGCATTCTAACATAGCTTTTCATTTTTCAGGTAATACCTTGCTTCAGTAATTTTATTTCAAAGTAGAAAACAACAATTAAAGTCAGAACAATTAATACAGTTACAAATGTCATCCCAAAGAAAAAAAAATTACTTGCAATAAGGACCCCAAAAAACCACAGGGCTAGTACTGACAACTTATTTATTGTGTGATAACTGGAAAATAGAATGTAAACAGTAATATTTTTGTTGTTTAGACAAGCAGTATTGAACTCCTGGGAGTCAGTGTGTTAAAGCATGCAAAATCCATGACTGAAAGAGAGCTTTAGAGATCAAAACACATCTCAGTTTGTGAATCATTGCTGGAACTTGGGAAAAACAATTATCTTTGATGTGGTCAATTTTTTCTGTTTATATAATGGTGTTAATGATACCTCATGGACCCACTTAAGGGTTTAATAACTCATGTTTACACAAATCTTTCAGGTTGCTAAATATGATTATTTAGCCAAGTGTTAACCAAATACACTTGTAAGAAAACAATACTAATGTATTCCCAAAGATGATTATGATCATCATTATTATTAATGCCACACGCACAATTGTTCCTCACCTGCCAAGGCATGATCTTTGGATGGGTACCTGACAGGAAAGGCATGGCATGGAGCCTTAGAAGTCATAATGCATGGAAACTCTGCTACAACAGGAAAACATGCTAGCAAGCACCATCCTGAAATGCCTTATCAAGCCCCACTTGGAGTCAGCCTGAATCAGTTTAGACCTAGCTCTGTAAGTTGCTAGCTCTGCTGTTGGGCAGCAGCAGAGCTGGTGAGGTCAAGGAGAAAGCAGGAGGAGTCCTAGCACAGACAACTACAGAAACAGCTGCAGCCATCCTGAGGCAGAGGAAGAAGTGAGGAAGTAGCAGGAGTCCTACTGAGAATAAGAGGACACTGAGAGAAATGTGGGGAAAGAAATGGCATTGCCAGTTTTCTCAGGTATTGCTTCAGGCAGAAAAGGCTGGGAACCACTGCACTTGGTACATTCCTCCTGAAAATAGAGCAGGGTTCTGGTCTAGCAAATAGGAATACATTAGGGAAGCAAGTAATTGAGAAGCCTTTGGAAGGCTCCAGGAAGAAGAAAAATCCTGTAAACAGGACTGAGCACCAAGTCTTTGAAAGAATCCTTTTGTTCCCAGCACAATGCTCCCAAAATCTGTTTCTTCAGAATGGTATTCATTTAAGAAAAAAAAAAAAAAAGGAGGAGAGAGATAAAGGGAAAACCAAAAACCCATTTTAAGGCAAAAGCAGTTTACAGTAATTTTCTTACTCTTCTGATTTTTTGTACCTCTACCTGGAGGGACACTGCCCACACTCCCAAACACTGCAGGGCCTTGGGCTTTACTGTTTGCATGGGTTTCACCCTAGCTGAAACAGCATTTCCTAACAGAGCCAGCACAATTTGGGTGTCAGAAAAAAATAAAATAAATAAAAAATCCACTGCCAGGCCTTCCAGTGGCTAAAGGACAACATATCCTATATGGTCTGTCCTGGTGTTTATGGGCAGCCAACCAAGGAAAATATATATATAGCTCTTAGGTGCAGCTGGCTGCTCAGAACAGGTGTAATTCCAGCTGTAGGAAAGAGTGAGTGTTCAGCTGCAGTTAGGAATGACATGTTCACAGTTTCAAGCTGGCAAAAAACCCACACTGTCCATTTCCCAGAGGAGTCTTCAGAAAAGCAAGCTACCTGCCTTTGGGCAAGAGTACCTTCTGCAGAGGTGGGAGGAGTGTGATGAGGAAGCTACAGAGTAAGGCTTACAAAGGAAGGGTAAGAGAATGACAGAATGATAGCAGCAGCCCAGGGCAGGAGCATGTATGGATCTGTGTGGGTAAGCTGGAGACTTTGAGTGACCCTTTACTCTTCTGGGGCCTGCCTGGCAGTGCTTGCATCACAGGATGTTAGGATCACCTGTCCACTGACCAGCTTACAGCCCTGTCAGAATGAAGCTTCAACAGAGTAAGGATTTCCCTAACAAAGAAGGGAACTGCCATTAGCATAGAATCATACAATCATTCAGGTTGGAGAAGACCTGTAAGATCAAGTCCAGCCATTGACCTAGCATATCAAACAAAAGCAGGGGTTTCATTTTATCAAGCAGTGTAGAAACAAACCCTGCTAACACCTGCACTTCTTGCTCCTGTAGTGGACTTTCAATATAGCCCTCAGGCTGTAGTGATTATTGTCACCTTTACTAAAGCTTATAGCCAATCCACCTCTGCCCATAGAAGATACAGCTCATGCTTCAGCTTGTCAGTCCACTGGCCCTAAAAATATCAACAACTTAAAATTATCATACATTCCAAGTATTTTGACTCTTAAAGAATAGACACAAGAGCAACACTAAAGAAGAAAAAGGAAATTCTAGTTTCTACAACAAAGACCAATGGCTTCAGAAATCAAACATTAACATTGGTGCATTTTCACTCTGTCTCCCTTAGAAAAGTCCTCCCTTGAAATATTTAGTTAGCAAGTCACACACAACTGTGTGTGACTCTTAAGGGTCTGACATTCCAAAAAGTTTCACAACCCCCATAAGACAGAACAGGCACCAAGGTTATTGTTCCTGCAGACAGAAGGGTTCTGACCCAGTCCAGGCATTGCCTATTCTAGCCCTGGCACATGGACATGAAGGTTCTGCCCCATGCACAGCCTGCTCCAACCTGGGTTGCCTGCATCCTGCCAATGGACTGTGGGGGAGGAGTGCAGGGGAACAGAGGGTGCTGCTGGCTGCTGATGCTCAGCTGTGGCTTGGTTTGGAGGTTTTCTTTCCCATGTGCCCAAATTCTAAACTGCTATATACACTCCACTAAAGTCAGCTGGGCTCTAGCAACCTACACTAGTTTACAGTCTGAGCTTACAAGTGTTCATTTTCCTTTCTCTGATACTTGTGCCATTTAGCTTGCTGGAATTAAGTCTTTACTAGAGTTCACTTGTTTCTGAACTCTACTCAAGCCCCTAGAACAGTTTCTGCACCATTCTACACCTAGCATATTTCTTAAAGCAAACATAAAGTAACCAGCTTTAAAAAAACCCAAACCAAACCAGAATCCAACAAACATTAACATGCATGTATTTTGGCTGCAGTCACTAGTAGTAAGATATACAAATTACTGTAAAGCAAACTGCAATTAAACATATTCATGGCATTAAACATATTAAAATTAGATGGCAAACCTAAGATAAAAGTGATATTTAAGTGAATGATTTCCACAGTCTATGTCCCCACATGTTCTCACTGTTCAAATGCTGTCTCTCTCAACGTACCACACTGACATGGAAGCCCACAGAGGCTCCTTCCAGGGCACTTAAAAGTTTTCTACTACTAACTAATGAAATCCAGTGATTTTATTGCAATGTTTTTATACAATGCTCTTCCTGCTTTGAAACTAATCCAAAACTACACCATGAATGAGCAATATAAGATGCTCCCTGAAGGGCTGTAGTAGTGTGGGTGACACAGTTCTTGTCTCCCAAGAGGTGAAGAATGTCACATCCTCAGTATTTCCAATCTCAGCCATCTACAAAGCTACTGCCTATTCCCAGAGCAGATCTCATATTCACACATGCTTTTTATGTGCTATGGGACTAACAAAAGCAAAGCAAACCCAAACCCCATTTTTCAAGCATACATAAATCAAACCCTAAAAGTAGAAGGCAGGCATACAAATAAATTAGTCTGAAATAATTTAACCAGCTCTAGCACTGGACTTGCAGTGTGTCTATTGGAAAAGAGAGTGAAGCATGCAGTCAGGGTAGGTTTCAGTGCCTTAGAGACTTTGCCATTGACTTTAACAAGGGCAGGTTTTCACTATGAATTTCAGCTGGGAAAGTGGCAGTAGTATTCTTGCAGCACAGGGCAGAGCAGGGCAGGGCAGGCTGCTGCAGAACTGAAAGGGGCACACAAAAGCCTAGGGAGTATGTCACCAAGAGACACAAGCCATGTTTTGACAGAATGAGAATCCAGCACAATGCAGCACTATATATTGCATTGAAGCTTTTTTTCCTTTGGACATTATTAGAATCTATTATGACAGTTTTTTTATTAAAATTACACATAATTGTAATTGATAATGTGTGATTATATCCTCCTCTATGTGAGAAGTAATGAATGTCCTCAATTAAGCAAAGAAACAAACTTGTAGGTGAATGCAGGCTTGCTCACAGTGTGATTTACCACAGGGGAATGTTTCTCACCCTATGGATTGTTAGGAGACAAAAAGGGTGACAATTTCTAAGGGGTTTTTCTGTACCAAAATGAACATTAAAAGTTTGGGGGTTGTTTTTGTTTGAAACACAAATTAGAAAGGGATCCAACAGGCTAAAGACTTGAGAGTTCTGCTTTATTTCTTTCCATTTTCTAAAGCAATCCCCTCAGTATGTCCATTTTCCAGCAGCTCACAGGTAGGAGAGACCTGGGAGAGCTGCAGCAAAGGTGCAGCTCCCTCAGCCATATGCTGCTTTCCTTAAGTAACCCATTATACCAAAAAAATAAATATCTTGTGACAGATTGTTTTGACAGCTAAAAAAGATTTCAATTTTTTGGAATACATTTGACTGAAAGGCAAAAATGTTAGCTAGATGTTAATTTAACAGATGTCTAGTTTTGCATCATCAGCCTGAAACAGGCAATTTCTAGCAAGTCTCCTTGCTGTATCACAACATGGAATCCTCCCAATTCCATAAGGAGATGCCTTTCACCAACTTCAAATGAGCCATTCTCATTCAAAAAGGAAGTAAAATTGTTGTGAGAAGATGGTACCACCTGGTTGTACTTCTGATCCAGCAAGGAAACACATCCAGGGATAATAAAACTGACACACTATCATTTACATTACAGTCTGGAAGAACAGAACATTATTTGAGACACTGTTCATTTACATGAGAGACATAAAGTAGATGGTCTCCTAAAACCCATACAGATTCCTGCAAATCTAAGTGTTCTATGGCTAATTATGGAGCTGGGAGATATATATATATATATACACACATATATGTACAGATAAAATTCTGCTCTGTGTATCTTAAATGAAAGCCTTTGTATGTTGGGTAAATTGTCCGACTCCATGTATCTTTCTGCAAAGGCGTTTAATTCTGGGTTTGGATTGGTTGTGGATGAAACTGAAATAACTATAGCTTAACTAAAGCTGTTGTTGCTAGCACTGTTACCTACAATCTTAGGAAACTTTGGGATTCAATCATCATAAACCCCATGTGGATGGTTTCATGACTTTAGTGCACAAAGAAACTGTAACACAGGGAGACATTTCCCCACAAGCAGTCCAGCACAGTTAGCTATAACCATTTCAGCCTCAGGAGTAGCAAAAACTGTTCTCTGCATTTTCATCTTGAATCTGCATATGGCTTGATGGTTCCCATTTTACAGAAGAGGAAACAGAAACAAAGAGATTCAGTTGTGGGGAGATGAGGAACTGCTTACTACTGCTGTAGGAAAAATCCTACCATTCAACTGACAAGGCTGAAAATCTGTTGCTGAAACAGAATCTGTGTTTGCTAATGCCACCTGAGCTTGAAATAATGAGGACCAATGGTAATTACCTACTTAATGGGAATATTAGGAGACAAATCTAATCCATGAAAGGGTACATACTCTCTGACTGTAGGCTTATAGAATTTGCATTGCCCTGTTCTGGGTGTGATCTATAGGTTGCAGCAAGCAAATGTATTTGTGAAATCAAATCTAGACTTAAAATCTGCTGCTTTGAAAATGGAAAACATGCATCCCCAGGAACAACATCCAGCTGCCCCAGAGTCCTTATCAAGTTTGTTAGCTTTCACTAAGTAGTTATTTCAGGAACCTGACTCAGTTTTCACCCTTTCTTAATGAAGAATTTGGGTTGGATCTTTTCTGTTTTCTGTTAATTGGGAATATGTCCTTATTTTTTATTAAGAAATAAAATAGCAACATAGAATTTCTACAAGCTGAGTAATGTTAATGATAGCTCAAAGAATTCTGGAGGACAATATAAAGTAATTTTTATCTAAGATGTTTTTTTCTTTGTTTAACATCAGTCAATTAGAAAAATTCAAAGTACATCCAGATGATTCAAAGGCAACTTTCTCAAGAATCAAACCTGAGGAGCCAAGTTAAAGGAATGAAGTTTCCTTCCCTGGTGAAGCCAGACACTTAAGTGACTTTAAAAAGGTTTGTGAATTATGGAAATGCTTTTACAGAGTCACTTGCTACCACACAGAAGGATTAAAAACACAAGGAGACTGTAAGCTAAAAAGTAGGAAATACAGTAAATAAAGAACCCAAAAGAACAGCTTTGCCTGCATACCTTAAATTTACCTCACTACATCAAGCACAACACATCTCTTTATTAAAAACATCTTTACAATAGGAAAGAGAAAAGTGAAACAAAACCTGGAAGTAGTAAATCATCATGGGATACCAAGAATCTGCTTATGATTCATCCTTATGAGCTGGCTGTTGATGCTTTATAGACACATCTTTGCTTCTTGACCTTGCTAATTAGGCTGTGTGGAAATCCCATTGAATGTTTGAGACAGATGTCAAACACCTGCAAAACCTACCAGAAGTTGATGTTTACATCTGCTTAACTTAACAGAAACCTTCTCACAAATATTGAAAGAGATTGTTAATGAAGGCATCCCTCAGGGTTGGGTTTGGTTTGGGTAGGATAACAAGTCACCAACACTGACTCTGTGCATTTTGCTTATTATTCTGCTATAAGACATCAATCCAGAACAATAAATCTTTTTGTATTTCTTAGCACATCTCCTCTTGATCACACAAAACTCCCCCCTGGCTCCTGGACTGACATCCACTAAAAGCTAGCAAACAGGAATGGATCAATTGAAGGCATTTCTAGAGATCATTTGAAGAGAAGATAACTGCAGGTCTCAGTATCCCTGTTGTCCACAGGGGGGTTGCTCTTGCATTTTCATTGACATGGCAATTACTTGGGAGGGAAGCAGGAATAAAGCCTAAAGGTGTTGAGTTATAAATTAGGACACTCAAGTTGACAGAGAGATTAGCCCAGGCTTTGAGGAAAGAAGAAAGACAGTGTCCTATAGAATAACCTCTACCAACTGATTCCTCTTTCACCTTACAGTAGTGTTTGAAGACAGACATTCTCCAAAAGTGTGACAAAATTCTTGTCCTGGCAAACATGAGGAATTAGACTCCCCTCAAGTTTAAGCAAACACAGAAATCAAGTCCACAACCCAACCAAAAAAGGATTATTGAACACAAGAGAGCCCTGGGGTGAATTTTTTTCATACATGTACTAAATTTAAACTAAACACACTTGCACTGAAGAGAAAAGGTTCAAAATACTAAAATGCATTATGTATTCCATCTTTTGTGCTGCAATTCCTGACCAACCACAGCCTTCAAAACAAGAAACAAGGGAAAAATCTGCAAGGCAAGATTGTTTACCTAAACCCAGCAGCAAACACTTTCAGATTTTCGTCAGGTTTAGAAAATCCCATTTCTAGTACAGATAATACAGTAGTGAGGACAAGTGACTAGAGAAACAAACTGGAGTTTGGAAAAGCAGCTTGTCTTCTCCAATTTGCTTCAAGTCATTTGCCTCCCTCTTCCTCCATGTTCTCACCTGTAAATGGAGATAATGACAGTAACCTTTTCTCTAGCAACACTGTGCAACAGACTGATTACAAGCTGCATGCAACAGCTAAGTATCATTCCTCTAAACAGTAGCTGAAATTAGGAAAGTCACAATATATGGAAACCTGTTGTCATACAAACTATTTCTGCTGCATTTGGGTGACAAACAAGATGTACAAGAAAGACTTTGAGGCATTGGAGTGTGTCCAGAGAAGGGTAAGGAGGCTGGTGAGGGGTCTGGAGGGTAAGTCTGATGAGGAGCAGCTGAGGGAACTCGGGTTGGTTAGTCTGAGGAAGAGGAGGCTCAGGGGAGACCTTGTCTCTCTCTACAGGTCCCTGAAGGAAGGCTGTAGTGAGATGGCAGTTGGACACTTCTCCCAGGTTACCAGTGAGAGGACAAGAGGAAATGGCCTCAAGTTGCACCAGGGGAGGTTTAGATTGGGTAGCAGGAAAAAATTCTTCCCAGAAAAGAGTTGTCAAGCATTACCACAGGCTGCCCAGGGCAGTGGTGGAGTCACCATCCCTGGAGGTGTCTAAAAAGCATATAGACGAGGTTCTTAGGGCCATGGTTTAATGGCATGGTGGTGATAGGTTGATGGTTGGACTTGATGATCTTAGAGGTCTCTTCTAACCTTAATGACTCTGTGATTCTGTGACATGCCCTCTTAAGTTCTAAGGACCATCAGCAGACCACACCAGTCTGAATAAGTCCACTTCCAATAAAGCAGTTAAACCATGCATGGAAGCTTCCCTCAAACACTCATTTTTCCATTTTCACAGGTTGAATGCAGAGAAATGCCAAAATCTCCTAAATAGGCTTCATTTTCCAGAGGCCTCTTTCTAAACTGCCAACTTTGCCCAGCATTTTTATTAAGCCTTCACCTAGTCTTTACAATCTAGGGACCCTTTTCCACACTTACATCTTCACTCATGTTGAGAAATTTCAGCTGTACTGAGTGACCCCCAAGGAAGGAATATGCAGTGGTTTTCAAAAGGCTGAGACAGAAAGCAACACAAACTAACCCCTGCAATTAAGAGCTCCCTGGGATCGAATAAAGGGAGTAAAACCTCTTCTCAACAGTCTAATGGAGAAGAGTTTTTTCAGAGCTGACAGTTAGTTGAAGAGTTGATGTCACTTCTGCTGTATGGCAGCTGGGTTTGACCTATTGATGGCTTTGTTAATAAACTTGGGATGTAGGTGTAAACCCCATGCAGATCAGGCTGCCTGAACAGAAAATGGAAAGATAAAAAACATAAGCAGATCCAGCTTTTATGCTATTAATTTACATCTGTTTTCCATTCAGCTCCTTCCACAAAATAGACTACTCAATTTCTCTAATATTTAGGAACCAGTTTCTGGAGAGTATGACAAGTTGCTATTGTACAAATATTGCATCATTTGGAGGAAGCATTCTGCTGAGGACAGTTGAGAGACTTCAGTACAAGCTATTTCCACTGAAGTGGAAATCTATTTACTGGAGATCACAGATGAATTGCTTTTTTTTGTCTATGCCTTTTGTCTATCCAATGTGAACCAACATTATCTTTAAAATTAAACTGATAGTAAACAGCTATTGAAAACCATTTATGAATATGAATTAGAAGGCACCCAGCTTCCATAGACATTGCACTTCCAGAAAGGGTTGCATTGTTAAATTCAATAGTATCAAGCCCCACTAATTCTTCAGCCCTCCAGCACTTTGGAATATTGTCTTGCATATTTAAATGGTATGCAAGTATTTTGTCACTGATGTTATTTTGATACTTTTCCTGCAGGTTGGTTATTTTCCCAATCAGGCTCCTGCTTATATTATTTTAGAGTGTTGCCAAAACCAGGAATGAAAACCAGGAGTGAAAAATAGCTGGTTTTATTTCCTCCTTCACAGTTGTAATTTTGATGCTGACAGAAGCACAATGCACTAGTGAGCACTATCTGTGTTTCTAGCTAAAATGCATTTATCTGCTGTGTGACAAAATTACTAGTAAGGTAGATTTTGTTTGTATAGAATTCATGTCTCTCATAAAAGCAAAATGCAAAATAAACCCCATGTAACTTAATAACTATCATAACAAGAACCTCATCAACATGGCATGTTTGAACTATAAAACTTCAAAATGGTAGCATTCCTCTAGCATTTTGATTATTCCACCCTTAGCTGCATTGTATGTTCAACTGATTTAGGGTATATACCATTATCTAGTTTGTAAATAGGAACATTACAGATAGTTTTTCACCTGGAAAGTAAAAACAAATCAAATTAATACTAGTTTCTGTTCTGCCTAGTGAATTTACCAGCATCTGCAGGAGTTTCAAGATACCTATATTTTTAAGTTTTCTGGATCCTGCCTCACTTTTATCAACACAAACATTTCCCCCCCCCCAGTGACTGGAGCTGCCTTTTGCTTTTTATTTTAATTCATGCAGTTTGGAGAAAAAGAAAAGTTAAAGTTACTGTACCTTAACAAATGTACCTAAAGTGGCACTATTTTTGCATGCATGAAAGCTCAAAGCCTCAACAACTCCCATGAGCGATTACTCTTCTAACACTAATTAGATATTTGCTAATTAGTGTCTGATGTGTGAAATGAAAAACATTTGGAAGCTGAAATGGATAGGGTCTATAAAGATAGCAGCACTATCCCAATTCCCTTTTTTCTGTTATCATATTTCATAAATATTAATAAGATCACATGATACTACCCCTGCTCTAAAATTACCCTTCTGAAAGGAGCCTATTGTTTGCCATAATAGACCTGTGTCAATATTTTGCATTTAGTGTAAAGCACTCAATGGAGGGAAGTGTTTTCTCCCCCTGTTAGATGTCACATTTCATGCACCATTTTTATGCTGCATTAACTGGTCCCTTTTTTGTTTTGTTTTAAGAGTTTATCTTTATTGCACTGAAATGAAGAATGCAAAACAGGATGGAATAATCCTTTTGATTTCTGAAACAATCTGGCTAAATTTATCTCATTTCAAATGTATCTGCAATAAAATAGGAATGATTGCATAGGTTGGTTTTTTCCTAAGCAGACACCAAGAACATCAAATTAGTGGCTCTGCTGGACACTTCCAGGAAAGGTTTGGGAATGTTAGAGTAGTTAAATTGTGACAGTGTCTTGAAAAGTACTTATAAATGTATAATAAAGATGTTTGAACAATAGCCAGCTTTCAACAGGCACAGAAAATTGTTCAAACTACCAGGGTGAGTTGCCAGTGTCAGTTACCAGTGTCACTGAAGGATACAAACCCATTTATCTATCAGAATATTAATATTTATATCAAAAAATGAGTTTCAAAGAAACAAAGTCATTGACAGAGGTGAGTAACTTCAGCTGAGGAAGTTAATTCTGAAAAGGAACACTGGAGGGCTGCTTTACCTGCTCACCTGTAAGCACTGCCCAGGTCAGTAATGGTATGGAACCATGGGACTGATACCCACATCACTTGACAAAGGTGACATTGAAACCTAATAATCACTAGATTATCACTCTCCTCAGGCTGACATTTTGTGACTATATACTGAGCAAGATGATTAAAACAATAATAAAAGGCAAGTTGTAAGAAGCAGAATAAAACAGACCCAGGCAAGAGAATGTATGGCAAGGGAAGCTACAGCTTTGCATTACACTTTGTCAATGAAATTTCTTCACTGCAGCTGGAAGTCAGGCAGTTCATTAGTCCCAAAGGTGTTTCTGAAATAAATACTGCCTTTTCTACAAACACAGTACACTTTTCATTTGTCACATATTCAACAGAAGAGTAAGTTCTTCAGCAGCTATTTCTCCTGAGACAGTAATTTATACCTCACATTAGTTTGATACCATTATCTAGCTTCCATAATTAAAGCATCACAATATTATTCACCCTGATATTTAGGGGCAAATTCTGATTTCAATTAAAGTCGTTCACTTACTTATGTAAACATATTAATATCAACCACAATAGCTCTGCCTTTACTTACTGTTCCTTCCTTAACAAACATTATGGGTTATCTTCTAGAACATACTGAAATATTTTGCCATTTACAAGCCAAAACATCACTTCTGTAGCAAACAGCAACAGGGATGCAAAGGAAGTCAACACCACTCTGATTTAACCTACAGACATGTGGACCACTGAGGGGGACAGAAGCCCAAGATGGAAGATGATAACTTTTTCTGGGATTCCAGAGATAAGCAAGAACCAGTCAAGACAGATGCCAATGACATGATGCAGTGCCTCCATATGCTGGGACTTCTCTTTGTTTGTTTGCTGTTGTTTTGCAGTTTGGTACAACCAAACTCAAGAGCTTCAGGGTTCCCTTACACATGGCAAACCTCCCTCAGCTTTGCCTTAGGAATCATTCTTCTTCCAAGTCCAAGACAGAAGTGACAGAAGTCACCAAAGGCAACTTGTCAGTAAAGAGCACTGAGTTCTCTCCTTCACTGACAGCCACAATGCTCAGTGGTTACCTCACTTCTAGATTCAAGACTTGCTTGGCAGGGGGAGGCAGAGTTTGCACTCTCTGCTGCCAGTTAACAGGAGCTAAAGTGCTTGCAAATCATTAAACTTTACATTTGTGAGTTCTGCACATATGAATCTAGTTGTGCTTTGCTGATATTGTGAAGGGGTGAAAAAACCCCCCACTACATTGTGGCTTTTCTTTCATCTGCAGAAAAAGTGAGTGGCTAGAGGCAAACATCTCACAACTACAGTATTTATGGTGCATATATTAGGATGGAAAAAAAGCAATAAAATTTAGGCACTTAGATGTTTAAATTGCTAAGGAAAAAAGAGTGTAAGAGCCACTCAGCTTTAACAAATTACAGTGTTCAGGGAACTACAAACTCCTGCCAAGCACACCTATAATCCAGGTTTTCGCTACTCTGGCTACAACGAGGATCTCTTTCCAACAAAACCCAGAAAGTGATTCTGGTTCAAACACATCACTTCCAAACCTGAAAGGAACCCCTGGGCATTTTGAAGTATCAGAAAATAATAGCCAAAGTCTGTCCTAGCCTATTTTTGATGAAAGTTTTGCCACTAGATTTAGAGTTCAGAGTTAGGTTCTGCAGCCTCAGTGAGAAGTGAGGTCAGGAAAGTGTGCATGAGCTCCTGCTTCTCACAGAAATCATTATGGTCATATGCCCATTCCTAAAATTCACCTGCTGTATCAGCAAGAGAGTAGCAGCAACTGCTGTCCTGTAGCAGCCTAAGAAATATTTCTATCAGGAAAGATCAAGGGAGAAATCAGATTCTCCTCTGAGCTACTTTTACCTATGCAAAACCAGGAGAAGTCTTGTCAGGGCAGGAATGTTTCTGCTTTCAGAGAACACCCAGTTCTAGCCACAAGCTCTATTGTTGAATAGGTAACATCAAAGCAAACCCACAGCCTTGATGCACACAATATTAGTAATCTGCACCTTTGTGTTCTTCTGGTTTTCATCAGTCTTTCTACCTGTTACAGATTGCTATATTAAAATATTTCAGTATCTAATTCTTTGAATTTCAGCTGCTTTCTTGACACTCTCACAGCATTAATGCATAGGACTGCAGTGTAGGGCTCATCAACTTCATTGTGTAGCTTAACAAATAAATCCTCTAATTAAAATGAATCTTTGATAAGGCTTGTTTTGTGAGCCATCATCTAAATTCTTAGGAAAAGGCTTGTCTAGGAACTCACAGCAGCTCACCACTTTTGGTGCTATTTTGCCTTTTCATTGTAAAATACAGAATTAACTGAACCTCTAGGAAGGCCAGTTTCTGACACTTCACTTATCTAGCAGGGAATTTTTGTCCTAAAGAACACAGAGAAAATCACAGCAGAAAAAAAAAATCCAACCTTTATTTAAAATAAACCCAAATTTTTAACAGTGTTTCTGTTATGACCAACCATTTATTCATTTCAATGTCTGGAGAAAGAGTAATAGCTTCAGTTTTAAGATAATGAAACTCACTTGCTCTGAAAATGAAATGGTATTATATTGTGTAATAAATTATTGTTTCTACATTTTCTCTCTCACTAACTGAAATTTGACTTTCTTTGGCAAAGTTTAATTACTGAACTTATTATCTAAATAAAAACCAAGAACTTGTCACAAGACTGATTTTATACAGTTGTCAAAGAATAACAGGAACACATTCTTAGCAGGTATTAAAAGCATTTAATAGCCTTGGATTCATGTAGCTGCAGATCTTTCTACACTTTAGTGGATAGCTTGAAAACCCAATTGCATTTGCATGCTTTCCTAATGCTTCCTAGCACATGGAACCTGCTTTTTTTTAATCAAATGGATTTTAGTCTTTCACACAATTCCATTATACTTTGGAGCTGTTCAAGTTTCTACATTCTATTATTTTTCAAACATTTCCAAGTTCATGAGTTTTTATTCCAAGAATGAAAGTCTTGCATGGCTGAAACTTAATGAGCTGAACATCCTGCTTTAATGTTCCTCCTAATGGATGAAATGGAGAATGTCTTAAAGAACAAACACACACACACACACACAAATCCCCTCAACCTTCCACAAAACCCAGCCAAAGCTAAACCCCAGGTGACTCTGCAAGTGACAGGTAGGAGCTGGTTGGTAAGGTGTCCAACAGGACCATAACCAAATGCCACAGAGCCAATATCCACATCCTCTCCTCTGCCAGCTGTAAGAAAGTCTGTTGCAAAAAGGTTCTGTGCTCAGGAAATGAAACAGCTTTCTGTGTCCCCTTATGGCCACAACTGTTTCTAAGACCAATCTCATGTAGTTTAACTCCATGGATCAGTGAGACTGTTCCATCATGCTCATGAGGATGTGTAATGAAAGGTCAATAGCAGGAACTGTTCTGGAGGAAAAGAGAACTCAATAAAAATCACATACATTCATACCATATATCCATGAGTATAGAGAGCATAAAAATGATGATAAAATATTCCAGTGTAATTGATTAGGTAATAGGTATTGCTGTAAGGAGATCAGAAGTTGCATAAAATAGACTCTTTAAGTACATCTAAGATTCATGGGGTTTGTATTTATTTTCACTCCTTTGGTTATCCTTTTATACACAGCAATACCTGCTACAGGAAGAATGAACTCTTGGGGAGCAGCAGCATGAGAAAGTCCCAAACAAGCTATTGCATAGATGTTCTACCAGAGGGCCCAGGCAACAGTACAGTTCAGTACACAGCAAATATGACAGCAAAGGAGATGGGGAGTTCAGTTGCACACTGCTGCTTACACATTTACCCAGCCCAAGGAACTGGGACACTTGAATAAACTGTAAGGTAGCTGTTAACAACTAAAGTTAAAGTGCAGCCCTGTGGAAGTCCTTGCCATGCCAGCAGTAGGATAAAATGCCTGAATGCTGAAATCCAATTGATAGGGAAACACCAAACAGAAACAACCACAATGCCAGTAATACTACAGAGAATAAAAATGTTAAACTCTATAAATCCTTATGCTGCCCCTCTCTAAGCCTTAGCTTTTTCCACTAATAATTAACATATTTATAATTTATATATACATATATATATATATAGTCATTTGTTAAATATTCCTGTGGCAGAATTGCTCTCCTGACTACTAGAAAGAAAAGCTTAGCTGGTTGCACTGAACTCCTAACCTGAGAGTAAAATTCTGATGGTAATAAATTGCAAGAAGAAGACAGGCCCCTACACCAGCTGTGTAGGCATGGCTAGAGACATTGCCTACAAATGGTGCCAAGGAGTTGAGGCAGCACTAGGATTATAAACCACAACCATATTGTCATAACATTTCTGCTAACATGAGTGATCTTCTCTCTGTAACGTCAATGTGACAGCTTCTGAAAGAGTCACTCAGATGATCAATAGCAATTTCTCATGGCACTTTTGCTATTTCAAACTTGCTTTTTCTTCACTGTTTTTACATCCACTACACCCAAAGGATTAACATCCATCTCCTTTCACAAATTACTTGAGTTTAAGAAAACACATACATTCACTTTCCATCTCTGCAAAAATCTGTGAAAACTATTCTTATCACACTGCTATTATTCAGATTATCATCAGTGCTATCTATCATCAGTAGAAATAAATGCATGTGGGGAAGACAGAGGCCATGGACAATCCTATCAACATCATACAGCACAGCTCTTGCTGATAGTGTTGTTGTGGATGCCAGTAGAAGAGGCACTGCCAGTGCCTGTGACAGCACCAGGCTTGATGCTCCCCAACAGCGCAGGGCTCTGGCCATGCCAGCCTTTGTCTGGGCTTGTCCTGGCCTTGCTGAAGCTTTGCTTTGAGCTCAACCTATGGGGGTTTTAATAAGCAAGTGGCTATTGCCTGATTTGTTTTACACCCTTGTGAAAAACCATAATTTTCAAAGACATGACAATGACAAGTGGTTAGTCTGGGCAGCACTGAGTGGTTCTGACCCCAGTGTGGTGACACAGCGAGCTGCGGCATAGACATGACTGAACACAGAGGGGCACGGGGTACCCGGGGTGGAACCCCAGCACCACAGACACTCCAGGGGTCAGTTAAAGAAAAACAGACCTGGGAGGTGGGCAAAACTTTCCAGAGTAATGAAGAAAACAATGAACAAGTCTATGCCACATAGGAAACGTTGCACATACAATAAATCCAGAACTTACACAGGGTTGCAGACCAGTGAGGAAGGAGGAAGGTCCATGTCAGAAAATTAACAGGAGCCCAGGAGGGGAGAGGAGAGTAAGTAGGATGAAAAACCCCTGACAGCAAAACCATGCTCTTCCCTGCAGAAGAGAAAGACGAACTCCCCACCAGCAGTGCCACACCTCCCCTGCCAGATGAATGACTCACCAAAACCTCCCTTCCAGACTGAAGTCTGCAGCCTTGTGACCCAGGGGCAGCGGAAGAAAGCAGAGTGAGAAAGGAAGGGGTAGATGCTAGGTAGTGTGTGCAACAGTTTTAGTTGCATTATTATTGAGACTTGTATTATTTAATGCTTTCTTATTGATATTTTTCCTGTAATAGCTTTCTCCTTTTTCCATTTCCTTCTTTCTCTATAATAGCTACATCTGGCTAACAGTAATTTTTGGTTAGCCCATTATGATTTCAATTATATTAACAATGAATTCTTGACCTTACACACAGTTGTGTTTCCTTTTTGTCCATAACAAAGACTTGGGTGATAAAAAAAAAGGAGCTAGCCTGCAGTTGAGGCTAGGTCTGCAGTTCTCCAGTGGAACTGTGAGCTTTAACAAAAACAGAAGATCCAAACCATTTTATGCTTCTGTTAGAGGAGGAGACAAAAGCAGGATGTATTCCTTTACTTATTCATGTTCAAAATCCATATAGATTTTGTTTTGAAAGGCTAACAGTGTGATTAAAGAACAGAAGGAAAACATATGTCTAAAGAAGCACTGTTAAAAAATACTTCAGAAAAATGTTTCATAAAAAACTCCTCTAAATTCAGGAGCTCTTTAGACAGATATTTGCTCACAACCAACAGGAAAAAATGACTGAGTCACTCCAAATGAGTGTGAATTGGCAGGTCTGCAGAGCTCAGCACTCTCTCTGGTGCCAAGTGTCATGCTTCATACAGAAGACTCACGCATCAGGTGTCCATGTCACACTTTTATTTCACTCTGCATAAATCTCACACAGAGATATCTTGACAAGGTTTGTTTTATGCCAACACAAGTACTCCATAAGCATTGCTCTGATGGGAACTGGGAAGACCAAGAGCTGGCAGCTAGATCAGCTTAGGTGCAGTTTTGTTTCCTACATCCGATACAGAAAGTTACTCAGCAAACTTTTGTGCCGGTCGTTGCTGGAGCCTCAGCACTTTGCCAGTAACTTGTGTGTGACATCCTGAGAGCTTCAATGAGCCCAGTGGTCATGGCTATGCTCTGCTGCACTAGCAAATCTAATACACTTTGACCTTGGTAATACTTCTGCTTTTAGGCTCTGGAGAAAACTTCTTTGTTTTTGTCAAATGAGTGATATAATGAAACCTGTCATGTGGCAAACCACATTCAGATGGATTGTAGTATGTCATGTAACTAGTATTTTATGTTTTATTCCAGTTACTGTTTGAAGTTCACCCTTTCCTACAACACTCATGTTTTGTTTCATTCTGCCTGTATTTTATTCTGTTGTGTCACATCTGATTAGCCTCTATTTGAAACTCTTACTTTGCATTAGCACACTGGCTCTATTCATATCTGTTTTGAGCTACATGGATAAATCACATGCTTGGAGCACTGCCTCAGTAATCAAATTGTCTGCTGAGAGTGCAGTTTCATGCTGTAATTTTTGCTGGTGGTGAACCCAGTGTAAACATACCCTGCCCTCCTCCTCTCGCACCCACTCATCCCTGCCTGTCCTGCCAGCTCTCCCCCGCTCAGCACACTCAGCTCTTTATGCTGATCAAAGTGGCAGGAGAAGGAGAGACACTGCAAAACATGTTAGCTGAGGATCTAACTTAAACAGAGTAACTGCTCTATTCTCAAAAGAATCCCCCAATCCAAACAAACAAACACAAATCTCCCCAACCCCCCCCAAACTGAGTGTCAGTTATAAACTGATCTGGAAACTGCACAACGGCAAGAGCTGTCAGAGGGCAGGAGTGAGGGAGCTGAGCAGAAACCAGGCAGGTGGCTCTTAAATCAGCCTTGCTGGGAAGAGGTCATTAGTGTAGACCTCTGCCTGCAGGGCAAGAAGGTGACAGGGGACAACATGCCTCTTAGAAGAGAAAGGTCATCATGCTGTGCATTCCCCAAAGAAGGGAATTATGCAAAAGAATTCTTCCTCTATAGAGAGGCACTTTGCACTCTGAGCTGAGCCCAGTTGTCTTGGTACACTTTGTTCAGTACATATCATGACATCCATCCATTCTTTCACATTGTGTTTGAAGAAATATGGGCATGCACTCTGCAGATGATGGAATCATTAAAACATTCCGTGGCAATTTTGCATTTCAATCATGTTTTTTTCTCTAAGTATTGTCCATGAATATTAGCCATCTATTTCTAAAATAAGCTTTTGGTATAAATGCTATAGGGAAGAAATCCATTCTAAGAATTACTGGAAGCTAACAACTCCAGTCATCTAAGAGAAAGGTGCTTCCATTTATAAAATCCCTGCAGTAGCTACTGAGTGATTTAGACCACAGAGCTAAGCTGACATCTGCTTTACAAGACTCAGGAACCCTCTGCATTAGGCACCTCCGGGTCTTTTACTTTCATGTGATACCGGTTCTGCCTTTGCATTTGCTGCCACCCTTGATCCTCCCGGTGCTCTTGATGCCACACACAATTTGGCTGCTGGCTTACCAAGAACACTTGTAATAAAATGTGCCCTGGAATCATTTCATTCAGGGAAGGAGATTTCATCTTGGGAGCAGCAGTGCTCAAAAAGAACAACATTTAGCAGGAGAAGAAAAATCACTATTCCTCAATGTTATTTTATGGGAATTCCCTTGGGGAGTAAATGGGGTAAGCAACTAAAGTACAATGCCTTTTTAAGCATGGGATTCCTTGGAAATTTTGTTCTCCACCAGACAGAATGTTAAATCTGCCTGTACTATGCATCTCCTCCACTTGCACATGTATTTCCTTATCTCATCCTCCCATTTACATCCTTAAGATACTTTACAACACCCCCGATTCTTGGACCAAGTCCTGCAGCAAACTCATTTCCCCATTAAAAATAACACGCAATATCCTGCACCTGAAACTTTACTAACCTGAAACAAGGTGAGCTAATTTAATGAGGGAGGAATGCAGGCTTCTTCATTAAGTATAGTAATTCCTTCTTCTGTTTTAGTGACAATTTCCTGCCTTGGGTTTCAGCAAGCGTTCTGTTTGATATGACAGTGGAAAGCTGGGAGCATCACTGCTACATGACTAGAGTTTTGTTTACCATGTGCGCTGAAACGTTCTGAGATAACACCTCTATTTGTCTGTGACACAGCAGGGAGTAAATGAAAATGTTTATTCTGACCCCTCAGCGGAAAGAACTCCCTAATCCACTCACTGATGAGATAACACTGTAGGATTACAATAATCAACTTGCAGTATGTCCTCTATTAGGGCACTAAAGATACTGCATTTCATATCCACTGGGAAATGATTCTTCACTTACATGACAGTGACAGGCTTTCACCCTTTGAGATCACATTTTTCACCCCATGCTGAGTCCCCAGACTGCTTCTGTATCAAATGGCTAACATTAAGCTAAATACTACAATTCTAAAAGCCTGCAACTAAAAGAAAAATTGTTTGCAATGCCCACTATTGATTTAAGTAATGGAATGATAAAGAGGCAGAAGTTAACAATATACTTAAGCTTCTAAGCGTCCTCATAGGGGTAGAGTTACAATGAACTGCTTGTGAAGGGCTCTTATTTAAATGTAGATACAAATCTCAATTACTTCCTGCCCTAACACAGTTAAAAACTGCTAACGCTGTGGGTAAAGGGACTGCTAGGTGGATTCTACCACGGTTCAAGTCATGACCATTCCCTAATGACATGCAGGAATTTGTCACTTGCTAGAGAATTATTGAGTTTTGTCAAAATTCAAATAATGAAAGGTGGGCAGGGAGGGGAGGGAAGAAGAGAGAATTCAGAGAATTCATTCAAACCTGGATTTTGTCCATCCACTTTTCCAAAAGAAATTTGAAGTGTCAGAAAATACATATCTTGTGCTCATTATTAAATGCTAAATACCACAGTGTTTTGAGCTGCCTTGTGGCCATTGTAAAGAAAACAGGTGTTCTGATAGATTATAAAGTGTGAGTCAGAGGATGTGCAGAACAGAATCTTAATGAGGCTGCGAGCACAGAAGTCTGACTAGCCTTTTGAACATGATGCTAAAACACTGAAAGTAGTCTTAAAAGAGACAAATGGCAGGAACACAACTAAAAAAACTCCTCATTAATGTACACTGAGTGAATGTGACACAGAAAGTCATTAAGTCAGGTTCTGTAAGGCGCCGGTGGAGCTGATTACCGCAAGGTCTGAGCTCGAGGAGTCGGATGCTCTGGACAAGCCCCTCAGAGGTGGGGCTGGCTGGTTCAAAGGGGCATTCATCATTTTTGCCTTTGGTCCATCCGACTTCTGTGGCTAAAACATGCACATTTTGTAATGATTTGCTCGGCTCTGTGGAGGCCTGGTCTGATGTTCCAGTAACAACAGCAGAACAATCCTCACTGAGCACCTACTTCAGCCTCCAGCCTTCATTTACTCCCGTGCTAGCAGCAGATGGCACAGAGCCTCTGTGTGGGCTTGCTGACGCTAGCTCTGAGACCCTTCCCAAAACAGGAGCTAAAAGCATCCTCATCACATCAGATAACCACTCCTATCATTCCACTCACAGAGAGCCTCTCCAATAGCTTCAAAAGATTATAAACAAAGACATTCTGTGATTGACATTTAGGAATAAAGCAATCCTGAAAAGACAAAGAATAACTCTCACAAACCTGGCATCTCAGGAAAGTTTTCTTCTGACTGGTAACAAGGTTGCTGGCTGAAAACCAAACTTGGGCTTACCAAACCAAGCACACCCGAGTGGGTGTGATAGAAAATGGTCTTCTAAGATGACACCACACCTTTTGCCCATTAGCTTTATACATTTGATTAAACCAAGGGAAAAGATGGGGGAAAAGAATTCTCATCCCTGTGCACAGTTGAAATGAGTGCTTGCAGATATACTCAGTTCTGTGCAAGCATTTGCTTGGATATCTGAAAGTTAAGCATGAATATAAATACAGAAGTGGATCTTTTAGTGAGAGGAGTGCATCAGATATAAATCTATCTGCAAAAATAGGGTAAAAAATATTTTGAGCAAACATATGACATCCACTTTATATGAATTAACTATTTTAGCATAATTCCATTAGACTCTTAATTAACTACAGACTTCATTAAGGTTATTTTCTCCCTACAAATTTCTGTCAAGCATATACTATCACTATCAGCACTGTGTTTCTGCAGTTATCTAGTCCATGCTTTGTGAAGAACACAAGTTGTTAAGTGTATGCATTTTTTTGCCTCCCACACAGTCTTGGACATATGCTGTTTATTTTTTAAACTCCAAAAAGTGAGCATAGGAAATACTTCTACACAGAGAGGATTTCTTTAGCTCTGCCTTAGAAGCAACATGCACTTGGGTTTCTGACATTGGAAGCTAATGAGAAATGACATGGCATTAACAGTAGAGGGAGGGAGCTGTTCATTACTGCAAGACCTACATGAAAAAAATCAGGTATAGGAGTCAGAACAAGAAAAAAAGCAGCAGTTTCCCTTTATAAGGTTCATTATAACACCAATGGACAATGTCTTTTGATTGCACTGGACTCATGATCTGTAACACAGAATGAGGATCCACAGTCTCAAATACAAATGCAGAACCAGTTTGATCAACTGGGCTGGACTAGCTTTCAACAGACAGGGACAAGGTTTTCACTTTTTTCCTGAAGCAGAGACAGTAAAATGGCCAAGCAATGGGGATACCTCAGAAAAGATGCAGCAAGTCAAGGTGAGAACTTTCAGGAAGCCTGCAGAAGAGACACCCTTGGGAAAAGCAGGTTGCAAGCTTTCATGGCTTGGCTGGCTCTCACCTTCAGCAGACTTGGAAAGTGTAAAAATCCAGAATGCCAGGACAAGGTTTGAAAGCCATAATGTCAAGAGCCGCTTGGAAAATGTGGTCATGTTATTGGGGAATGGGGTAGGTGATTGTGGTCTTCTGGTGTCCTTTTGGACATATGGATGTATAAAGGAGTGTATGTCTCTGTCTGTATGTATGTGAGAACATAAATCCTATGGATATACAAATGACAGCTTCAGCTTTGACACAAAATATCCTCTAGGAGGGGAAAGCTGGAGTGCAGCTCTCAATGGCAGCACTCGTGAATCATAGGGCAGGTGCACACAGAATACTCCTAGGAGTGGTTTAATCCTTTCATTAAGCCTTTAACCTTCACACTGTGTACTTTGTGTTATTTTCTGTTAGAGTTGTTTTAGTTCTGTTGTCCTTCTGGATAGATCTATGTATTTTTAGAACTATGACAAATTAAAATTCTCCACATTTAAATAATCTTATAAGAACTGTGAGGATGGCTCCTGTTCACTTTCATTCTTCTGCCTGCTCCTATAGCTTTGAAAAAAAATAGATGGAAATAAACTTGGGAAAGCCTAATTAAGAAAATCCTGAAGCTGAAAGAAGTGCATTAAAGAATGAAGACAAGCATCTGAAAGAGAAAAGTCTGCTGGAATTCCAGTTTGTATCCTAGTTTGCAGAGGAAGGACCTGCAACTACAATGTATGCACCAAGGCCTTAGTAAGTACAAATATCGTGAAACTACACCGACCTCTACTGAACTGCCAGCCCACACATGAAATGCCTCTATTATTATAGCTTAAAGCACACATGTAGGGGGTGGGAAAGGTGACTAAGTTTCATTTTCCTTGGCCATATACCCTGGTCTTTCTTCAAAAGAAAAAAACCAAAACCATCAAGAAGCTGGAAAAACAAGAGTCCATTGGGATGGAAACCTCTAAATTACTCCACGCAGCCACCAATCCCAACCACATTCAAAGCAACTCACGATGCAGAAAACCTGTGACCTGAACATACTTTCTGCACTAAAAATACAATCTATGTGACCTGTTTTCAATGCTCATGAACAATACAACACCTCCAGCAGATACATCTGTAGCACAAGTATTCAATCTATAAACTGCCAAGCACCTTTAGCTAATTTTTCAGCGCTCCTGATTTTCCCCCCTTCAGGCAACTGAAGATCAGTGGTGCCAAGGATATTCATTCAGCCATGAATGCAAGATCATCCCTGAGCACTTTACAGAATTTTTCTCTTAAGAAGCTTTTTTTATGTATAGTTAGGGATTTCTGCACCAAGTGGATACTTGTTAGCACTTTACAATCTTCTAAAAAGATATTAAAGAATAGCTTGAATGGGTATTTTGGTCATCTCCACAACAGTTGCTATCTGGATATTCCTGTGGATATTGGACATTTTCAAGGCATCTATCTACAAACAACCAGCCAGAAAACATCAGCATTAGAAAAGTATCTTATTTTTATGAAAATAAAGGAAGCTACATAGATATCTTTGTCTCAAAGGCTTTAGTTTCACTGGGGATTTTTTATTGCAATTTATAAAATAAGTTAGACCAATGCAGATTTTCCAAGCTTTCTTTAGAAGACTAAATGCCTCTGCTTCCAAACCTGTTTCACTTAACTCCCTCTTCTCTCAGAATCACCATTGGTGTAATCCAGCTAATGTGTGTGGCTACTACCATTAAGGAAGCCCCAGCACCACCTTAATGGAGGATGGGCAGGTGGTTGTACTCTTACTGATTTCAGCAACACAAGTCACCAGTAATACAGCCCAGAGCAAGTAAAGGATCTCAGGTTTCAGCATTAGTGTTCTACAGATACTGTTTAAGTTCCATTGTAAAGTAACTCTACTGTAAACATTGCATATCACTCTCTTGCCTGCAGACAGTAGGGAGGAATCTGACAGTGTGGCCAAAGAAATGTCCATACATGAAAACTAAGTGCCTAAGTTTTTGATTGGAGAACAATAAACCTTCTCTTTATTGCACAGAAGTTATAGCTTTTGTATTGTGAACACCTAATAATCAGTAACCTTTAGGTTTGAGAACACAACATTTAAAGCAACTAACTGACAACACTGGTGCAATGGCCCTCTACAATTAAAACGTATCAGGTTTAATAGCTCACATTCTGCCAATTCCCTAAGTCAGTTCAGAATGCTTAGATCTTCAAGGAAATAATCTTGTTAGAGCATTTCCATTTCATTCCATAACATCTTCCATAGCATGTAAAAGACTAATCAAAGCAAAAGGACCATATACATTTGATTTCTAATTTATGTCTTAGGGTTTGTTTTTTTGTTGGGTTTTTTTTTGGTGGTTCTTTTTTAAATTGATTCCTTGGCAATAACCCATACATGAGCATGTCTGTAACTCAACTGCTTCAAAGACTTATTCCAGGCAACTAACTAAAGAGAAATATTTCATTGTCCCAAAGGAATCTTTAGCTTTTCTTCCCTTCCTTACTATGATAAAACTGAAAGTTGCACATCTGATTTTCAATAGCAAATTTATAAATAGCTGGTCTTGTAAAAAACAGTGTACCCCAAGCCAGAGAGGTCAGTTCACAGCTGACATCAGAACTGTACTGTCCTTCCTTCAGCTGCATAAAATCATTTCCTGCCAGCCCAGCTCCCAGAGCTTTAGGAGGGAGCTGTACAGCTCAGCTGGGCAATAGGAACCCCACAGAGCTCCCCTTGGATCAGCCAGAGGCACAGCACAGCATCACCTGGCCATGCAGGGCATTCTGTCTGGATTTCAGGCAGAGGCAACAGTCACTGACATTGCTGTAACCGCGACTACAGACGTAAGAGTACAAAGCTCCCTACTCTAGTCACTAATGCACTAAATGGTGCACCAAACTTTGTCCTAAAATGAAGGAAAACATACAATGAGCTGTAAAAAACACCCCTTTCCTTCCCCCTTCCCCCCCAAGATTTCATTTGCAAGCACAGTTACTTTCAGAGGATTTCCATACTGGAAGTACAGCCAAACTGGTACCACAGGAAACAGCTGTAACACAGCCTGTTAGATGTATTCATTTTTTGTTTTCTGAGCATCATTCCAGTGGCACAAATGATATTTCCCACATGCCCTCAGTCTACAAAACTGATGATGGAAGCTTCATAAATTACTGATGCATTGCTGAGACATACTTTACAAAGTTAATAAATTCTTCATGAAGCAATGGAGTGACGTGAAAGCTTCCAGTAGAGACTGTATGTAGATCTTCCTTGGGTAGCTGGTAAAAAGAGAAGCCCCTTTAGAATTGAGATTAAGATGAACCAGCTTCAGGATTAGACAGAGCACTCACACAGCAAAGAAATCACAAACAACTTCATTATTTTCCAGCACTCCAAAAAGAAGTGTGCACAAAAGCCTAATGAAAATTGCAGAGCAAGAATGTAAAAGAAAGAGGAGACTCAGGACTGCAATGGGTGGAGGCAGGACTTGGCTGTGAATGTCAATGTACAGTAGCACAGCCTGCTGTGTACAACCAACAACTAGTAAAAATGGGCCTTTCTTTACCTTCTATCACCTCTCCTGGAAAGCTGTCAGTTGAGAAAGTCACTGACTTTACAGTACATTAATTAGAGCACATTGTGTAGTTAGCGACAACGTTGAATTCTCACTCGGGTAACAACAAACCTGCAAGGTCTGTAGAGCACATATTAACATCTCTTTCCATGGAATGGACAATTTCTCAGCCTCAGAAAACTCAGGAAAGCAGCATCCAAGAAGAAACTCAGGGAGACACATACAAAATAAGTATCAAGATGTTTTCAGCTTCTTTCTAGAAAGATCAGCTTTGCCTTTTCTCAGTGGACACTAGCAGTCAAGAAATTCAGATTTTCTTTTCTTCTTCAACATGTCCAACGTATCCTATTTCTTATTTTCACCTACATATGCAGGACAAACCTAAACCTGCTGCTCAGATGATCCTGCATGGCTAACACACAGAAACAAATGAAACCAGGATGTGTTTTTCTGGTGTGGGCTTAGAAACAAGATGCCATTTTCAAATAAAAATCATACAGGAAGCTTTCCTTATGCCAGGGCAAAAGAGGAAATGAAGCAGCAGCCAAGGCAACTATATCTAAACCCCCCCAAACTATATGCTGAAAGCTGGTGGTATGGTAGTAGCATGGTGGTGATAGCCTGATGGTTGGACTTGATGATCTTAGAGGTCTTTTCCAGCCTTAATGATTTTGTGATTCTGTGATGTCCTTCAGCTTTAACATGAGGCAGTCAGATTGCTGTGAACACAAGATCACAGCCAAGACACCACCTTTCAGGGTAAATGCTAGCCAGTTTGTACAGAGACATGGAGCCAGACAATTCTCCAGGACAGCAGGACAGAGATCCACCAAGAAGCATGTGCTTAACCTTCAGAATGCACAATGGACTACACAGGGACTGTAGAAACACCTGAATAAGTAAATGTATGGTTAATTGCTGACTAGATTTGAGGCCTGATTATTAAAGCATCCGGCAACCCTACTCCAAACAAGACTTCTATGTGACCACACTCTATGGAGCTAAGCAAGTCTGCTGAGGAATGGAACTGTTTTCAGAAGGGCCTCATTTGTTTGCCACAGGCTTTTCTTTGGTCCTAGCTTATATTAACATCAGCCATAAAATCTTCAGACTCCGAGAGAACCAAGGAACACCACACACATATTAGCATCACTCGAGCTGCAACTGGCTTCTATCCATGAGAAGCTCTAGTATTTTTCTTTGCTGCAATTATTGTCATCATTCCTGCAGTGCCATAAATAGCCCTTGCACTGAAAATACTAGTTTCTTTCTCAGGTTTCTTGGATGTATGATTGCAATTGTGAGCTGTTTATGGTTCCCAGATGATATGAATTCCTCTGTCGTCTCTAGGAACCATTTCTTTTAACCAAATAGCCAACCCTGCCTTAAAATGAACAGATCCACACAGGACAATTTAATTCCTTAAAATATGCAATGGGCAGCAGAGACTATTTAGAATATGAGGGAGATCATATTTGTAAACCTGCCCATAAGCTTGGGATAAATGCATTCATAAGCTGAAAGACTACTGAAATGGAAGTGCTTTAGGTGATGGGATTTAGGAATGAATCCATGGAGGAAGCAGAGATGCTGATGATTAAAAAGTTGTTTGAAAGTTTGCAGACTGGAAAAAAGCATTAAACCCAACCCTTTTGATAAACAACCAAGTACTTTTTATTTCTAGCAGTATTTGGAGTTCATTATTTCTGAACTACTGATTTCACAAGTAAATTAATGCACAATTCAAGCCACTACAAATAAAAATCACGTGCAGAACATATGCTTGGCATAGCAACATTATTCAAGAGAGTGACAAATTTCAGTTTTAAAATATTGTTGGTGGGCTCAAACTAGAGAAGCCTTGTGCAACTTCTTTTGATCAATATTCTGAGCTGACACAACGATCAAGCTTAAAATGTGGTCATCGCATCCCAACGAGGACCTCACTTGCAGAGAAACCTCACAGGAACCAAAGCCTAAGTTCATCCACAAATTACCAACATTTTTGGCAAAAAAGAAGGAAATCAGGAGTTTAAATACCTTTACAACTCTAACAAGGATTGGCACTAGTCTCCAGCAGACTAGAAAAGGATTTAATGAAGGAATTAGCTATTTTTTTTCTCATTTTAAGTGATCATTCACCAACCTTAATCACAAACATCAATGAGCTGAACATTTGGTGTCAGCAAAGACATAGGTCTGAGGAAGAGAGAAAGGAGGGGAGGAGCTCACTCTGCCCATAACAGTCACCCCATAACAGTGCTGGTACAAGGCTTTGCCAGCATCTTGCTGCTTCTCACAGCAATGACTAATGTGTGAAATCCCACACTGTATCTACAAAGCCTGTATGGTGTCCACAGCTAGCAAGCAACATCTATCCACAGTCTTATCAGAAACAAACAAGGACCTCACAATAGAGGTACACTGCAAAAAATTGACCTTACCATCCTTAGAGTGAAACTTCCCTACCCAGAGAGGAATCTGGGCAACAGTGACAGAGAGATGATTTCCTCAGCCAACTGAAATGAAAGCATGATTTCCCAACTGAACAAGAGGCTCTCCTGCCATGGATTGTTAAGGGTAACAGTATTTTACTGCTTTGTTTTGCAGAAGGAGCTCTGTAGGTTTTCTGGCAGCCATGTCCTGAGTACTTACAACCTTGTACATCCTTATGGATGTGTAATATGCCCCTGGAGCCAGGGGAACCTGTTCAGTAGTGCTTCATAGAATATATTGATGGCAAAGCCAGAACCACTCTGCAGGGCTTAAATTTAAAGAAAAAGACAAAAAAAAAGCAAATTTGGAAAACCTCTAAGAATGGGATGGCCAGTCCTACTGGGTATGAGGTGCTAGGATACCTGTCAGAGCTTCATGATCCTGTGCCACAGAGAGGCCTGATGCTGACCAAAGTGAAGCTTGGACACAACCCAAATGACTCATTCTTTGTGTCAACAGAAGGTCATACCCAGACTCATAAGGGAACACACAGCACAATTCCATGCAGACAGCAAAAATACAAGTCTCCTTGCTTGAAGGTTCCAGAACATCACATCCTGTGCAGCACAGAATTCCTCTTTGCAATCCAAGAGCATGTTTTAGTTTAAAGACAAAAAAGCACAGCCCAGAAGATCTTCTTTAACTGTTTAACAGGTTTTCTTTGCTTTTGAAAGCAGAGAGGTTGTGAACCTCTATCAAGCCATCTTTTCTAATGTAACTGGGTTGTAGTTTACACTTAAAACCAAACAATAAAGTTAATGACTTTCAATCAGAGGACTCTAGCAAAGAATTTAATTTATACAGGTAACTAAAATCACCACTTTACTGTCCTTCCCTTGGCTTGCTACTGTACTAGATATTGTAGCTAGTGGAACCTTCTCACCAGTGATCTTCCCACAGTATTACAAACTCCTTCAGAGATGAGTAGAAATCTTCCTACTTTAAAGTAATATCAGGCTTCACTCCATTGAAATGAAATGAGCAGAGCACAACTCCAACTTCTTTAACTTATCCTATTTTTAAAAAGATCAAATAAGAACTTGAAAGGGCTTCTAGCAATGTGCTACGTTTTAATAGCATTTCAGCAGTATTAATAATTAAGTAGTGATTTTAAATGTAATAAAAACAATATACATTTTCTGACTGAATGCTTAAACAGGTGCAGACCCAAACTTCAACATATTGAACTTAGCATTCATTATTTTACTTAATTTAGAATCAAGAGCATGCAGAACTTTCAAAATGCTAACTAGAAATGTGAAAATAAAATCTTAAAATGGATTCAAAGAGCAACATTTTGCATGACTTCTGAATTAACCTAAGCTTCTTCCTCCTAAGAATTAAACAAGAACTCAACTAGACAAACATTAAACTGGCAGCTTTAAGAGCAACTCTTCTTTTTTGGCATTCAAATAGAAACACTTCTCTTAATACCAAGCTAGGCACAGTTAAAACCCCTTGTATTCAAGAGAATCCTTGACTCTTGTTCTAGGAAGCAATTTTGATATCAGAAAATCAGTTCCTTGATTATTTTTATTTTTTTATTTTCCAAACTAAATTAGTATTTGCCAAAACACCTCGGAGTAGAAAACAGCTTTATTGAGAAGTTACACCTAGTTGGTTCAGACTTCTTACAATCCCCCATCCAGGTAAAACATCAGGTTCACATACTTCTGTATTCTGTTCCTACCGTCTCATGATCCTTGCAGCCAAGGCTGCCCTCAACCTCTACCTTTTCAACCAGACATTCCTTGTTAGTGAGTGTCAGCTCCAGCAGTGCTCCCCTCCTAGTAGGCTCATCCACCACTTGCATCAAGAAGTTATCATCAATGCACTGGAGGAACCTTCTGAACTGGGAATGCCTGGCTGAATAGGCTTTCCAGCAAATATCTGGGGAGTTATCCCCCATAAGAACCAGGGCCTGTGATTGTGAGGCCACTGTCAGCTGCCTGGAGAAAGCCTCATCAGCTTCCTCATCCTGATCAGGTGGCCTGTAATAAACACCCACAACAGTATCCCCCATGCCAGTCTGCCCCTTAATCCGCACCCATAAACTCTCAACTCTCCCCTCATTCACCCCTGGACAGAACTCAATACATTCCAGTTGCTCTCTCATGTAAAGAGCAACTCCCCCACCACACCCTGTAGATCTGTCTTTCCTGAAAAGGACATAGCCATCCATGAGCACATTCCAGTCATGAGAGCTGTCCCACCATCTCTGTAATTGCCACCAGATCATAACCCCTTGACCGCACATGGATTTCTAACTCCTCCTGTTTATTCCCCATGCTGTGTGCTTTGGTATACAGGCATTTCAGGGAGCCAGCTGAGCATGCCAATTCTGCCCTAGGGGGGTGGGAGGCCTTCTGCTCTGTATTAGTACTAGCACTAGAACACTGCCCCACTGGTGTAGACCTGGCAACAAACCCATCCCCCTTCAAAACTAGTTTAAAGCCCGATGGATGAGCCCCGCTGGTTCTTGTCCTAGGATCCTTTTTCCCCTGGAAGATAAACCTTTCCCACCTCTTATCATCTGGCCTGGTATCTTGTAATACCAGGCATTATCATAGAACCCAAAGCCCTGCCTGTAGCACCAGTCTCGGAGCCAGGTATTTATGGACTGGACTCTTCTACTCCATTCCATATCATGGCCTGGTACTGGAAGTAGGGAAGAGAAAATAACACCTAAATGTCTATCCCAGCACTTCTGGAGGAAGAAGCACAGCACATGAGAGGACGAAGAGTGAGACACAGCACTGGCTTCCATGCTCCCCTCTGACCTCATTTTATTAGAAAGGGCAGAGGTTTATTTAAGAAGGAAATAGCTATGAAAAGTCAAAGGAAAGAAACCCTGGAAAATAGCAGCATTAATAGGCCAAGGCAAGGCTAGAAGGAAGCCAAGATAATGAGGGCAGGAAAGGAGCCAGCTAGAACTGACAGCCAATTAGCTACAGGGCAGAGTGAGCCCCCATCAAAACCTCAGGAAGACTCCTTCAATGGCAAAAGCTCCCTGGTTTGGCTACCTTCTCAGCTGCTCCAAACAACAGGGTTTCCTCATGCTGCATGAGAAATGGAAAGGCAAGAAAGTGTCACATTGGCCTGGCAATTCTTCCTCTTAGGAAGAATCTTTGCAGATAAATAAACCATTAACACCAGCTGCTTATTCCCCTCCACACAAGGGAAAGGAGCACCTCAGAGAGGAGGCTGCTCATTGCTCTGCTCCTCTTCCCCATGCAGGCACAACTCTTGAATGTGACCTCTGGTACCAGCCACTCATGAGGAAAAGTAAAATGCTTATGCTGCCTAATTTTCTTGTGTGAGCAAGGATAGTCAGTGCACTTCCCTGGATAAGCAAGAATTTGGTTTTCTCACTTTTGCATTGTTTTCTGTTCCAGTGTTTGACTTTTCAATATGGCCAGACACTAGCATTGTTCCAACAGCTTAATTATGTTCTATTTTAATAAGCATCTTGGTTTAACCTCTGCTTGTATGAGATCAAACTCTCGACCTCAGCATTGTTTTATCTCCAAGAGGGAAAGAGCAGACTGCATGTGATAGTCATGAATTTTGCTTATCTTTTGTGCTAGTTTTTCCAAGACTTCTTGATTTATTATTAACTGTTAGTGCAAGTGTTCCACAAGCACTATCTGCAGTGCTCTTAGTATGCTCTCAGTGATTGTCCCAACCCTCAAAAGGTTGGTCTGAGGAATTCCAGTCATCTCCTCCACAGGGCTTTGGTTATTGGTGAAAGTACAACCACATGAACACAGAAATGACCAACAGCAATGCTGGGGGTCAAAGATTTTCTTACCACACCCAACCCCACCCTTCAGTACATACTGAGCTTTCCAAGCCATGCACTTGTGGGAAGAAATAAGGAAGTGGAATTCAGTTAAACAACATAACCAAGGGGGAAAGGAAAGCCAAAGGCAATTCTCTCTGATCAAAAGCATGGACATAGAAGAAAAATAAAATCATGTTTTTAAACAGTATAAGCAGTTTGGGAGAGGTGTTTCCAGATTTGTTTAATTTCAGTATTTCTACAGTCCTGTGCTGTATTGGAGCTCCTAGTCACTGCTTCTCACTGGCAAATAAAAGAAGTTATTTTCTCCTGCAGGATGCAATTAATCACAGCAACAATGGACTGTAGGGAAAAATAAAATCCAGAAATACACTGAACTTTCAAATCTTACTTTACAGCAAAATAAACCCCTGAAGTTACACAGTATTATTACCATAGTACTGTTTTGGCTGTGCACAGTCAGCTAAGGAAGATTTTTGAAAGATTTTGAAGAAGAACTTTGAAATATCAGAAATATCTTCATGAATAGGTCATGTATGCTCATTCATGTGCTCTGGAGTTATTCCAAAATGATCTCTTCAATTAGGTAGATAAAATGTCTACTGAAGGACCTGGTTCTCATTAAGGATTATTTCATCACATGTGGAGTTTGGAAAGCATTTCCATCAGCTATTTCTGGGTTCTTGACCATAGTATCATATTATCATGGTATCACAGTATCATAGTATTGTGTGAGCTGGAACGGACCCAATAGGATCGTTGAGTTCAGCTCTTAAACCCATGGAGGACACCCCAAGAATCACACCATGTGCCTGAGAGAGTTGTCCAAACACTTCTCGAACTCTGCCAGGCATGGTGCTGAGACAACTTCCCTGGGGAGGCTGTTCCAGATCCCAGCCACCCTCTGGGTGAAGAACCTTTTCCTAATCTCCAGTCTGAACCTCCCTTGACTCAACTTCATCCCATTTCCCCTAGTCCTATCACTGTCCAATAGAGTAAGAAGATCAGTCCCTGCCCTTCTGCCACCCCTGGACTCATTCCTGTGTGACCTTATCTAGGGTGTCCTGCTTTGGCAGGGGGGTTGGACTTGATGATCTTTCTAGGTCCTTTCCAACCCCTAACATTCTATGATTCTATGTTGAAGACAGCTATGAGGTCTCCTCTCAATCTCCTTTTCTTGAGGCTAAACAAACCAAGTGACCTCAGCTGCTCCTCATAAGGTTTCCCCTCCAGACCCTTCACCATGTTCATAGCCCTCCTCTGGACACTCTCCAACAGCTTGGTGTCTTTCCTATACTGTGGAGCCCAAAACTGCAGAGTACTCAAGGTGTGGCTGCACCAGTGTGGAGCAGGACAATCACCTCCCCTGACCAGCTGGAGATGCTGTTCTTGATACACCCCAGGACACAGTTGCCCCCCTGGCTGCCAGAGCACACTGCTGACTCATACTCAGCCTACTGTTGATGAATTTAGGAGATGCTTAAAATGTTTTTCAAGTGTATTTTTACTCCATAATAATCCCAAAGAGTTTGCTCTACCCCAATCCATTTTTCTACTACCATCAAGCACAGGAAACATGCAGACACTGTCAGAGATGAGCCAACAGACCTCCACCTATAGGATTCACTATTCTGATGCCTGCAAAAAGACAGGGAAAAAAATGAAAGTTCTTAGAAAAATAGAGGGAAAAAATAAGAAAGCAAGACAGAATCCTGCTGCACAATTCCACCTTGTCTTATAATAGCTTCTTTGTTTTTCGTTGTGCCTCCAATATTATTATACTTTATAAGGATTTTGCAACTTAAATCAACACCTTCTAGTAACTAGAGCAGGAGAAATATTTTCAGTTTTATTTGCAACTCATTATTACCTTTGTTCCCACCTCTGAAAGATTACATTACAGTAGGTAAGCTGATACTCTCTCAATCATCTAGCCTGAAATCCATACAGAAACACATTACACAACAAAAAAGTCTCTTCTAAAATACTGTTTTCACTCTAGGAAACACAACAAAGGAGAGATGGAATTGTAGCTTAAGTACTGGAGTAAAATACATAAAGCAGCAGATGTCAACATATTAACAACAACTTAATCTCCTGAAAATGACAAGCAGAAATCAAATCAGAACAACTTTTCCTGACAGCTACAGTTCCAAGTGACACACACAAACCTTGTCTATTGTTCTCTTTCCTTGTCAGCTGGTATTTTCTGCATCTCACTGCTTGGGAGCTGATTATGAAAGCACTGCTGGGGTCAAAGATTTTCTTCCAACTACTCCTCTGTTTTAATTCTCCTAAGAAATGCAGATATAGGTCACACCAGCTCACAAACCACTCTGTCTAGGTAGATGAGTCTGCTAACTTCTACCAGCAGCACACAAAATTCACCTGTAGTACATCATAAGCTGCTGACACTTTCATACATACAAATTATTGCTTTAAAGAAAGCATTACTCCTCCAGCACTAAGTTATGGAGTTCTAAGTAGTTTGTGAGCAGCTCCTCTGAGAAGGCTCCCACATGGCAGGGTTACCATTTATTTAAATAAAAGCAGTTGAAAGGAAAAGTATCCCAGTCTAACTATTCCTCTTCCCTCTGCTGTTATTTCCATGTATCATCATGAATACTGAATGAGCTTTAGCAAATGCAGCAACTGACAAACAGCATTGTTGTAGGTGAGATAAATCCTTCCTCCAACAGCCTCATCACCACATTCTTTTTCTGCCTTATCTCCCAGCCCTGTTCTCTGCCTATTCAGGCCACAGTTTTCTCTGCCAATCTTCTAAATCCTTTTCCTTTCTCAACTCTTGCTTTCCACTTTCACTTTACTCCCATGACTACTCCTGCTTGTCCCTATTTTGCCTTGATTTCTTAGACAGAAGAGTGTGTTACTACATGCAAGGGAAGGGTAACTCTTATGAACAAATACTAGCAATCAGCAGTGGGTTCCTGATGCTCCATTTCTAACATGCCTGTCACACACACATCATGTCAGACCTTGGGCACAAGACACTAAAGTAAATTCACCAACATCAGTGATTTTCTGGGTTCCAAACTTCCCATAACTAGGCAGCAAAGTTATTTACAACATTTTCTGTGACACCATTGCCTGAGTCCTTTTCCCCTGAACTGACAACAAGAACAGAAAACAAATTATATGGTCTAAACACTTAAGTGATTTGTAATGGATTCATTTCACACCAAGACACAGTAAATAACACCATCCAGCATGCAAAGTCAGTATCACAGAGTTTGGGAGGAAATGTGAACAATAACTGTACAAAATGCAGGTAAAACATCCAGGAAAGCTGTCTGAGCTCTCCCAGTGCCCCTCCACGACAGCTCATGCTGATGAGCTTCCATCATGGCCCAGAGTGGCAAAACCCCAAGGACATTTAGTTACAAAGGCATGGCTGTGAAGGGGTTAAACAATCTTGATTCCTCCTCGGGACTTCCTCCTCTCTTCAAGAACATGGCCTGGGACAAGCTAGAGGCACTGGGAAAGGCTGTGGGATGGATGCAGTGGGTGTAGTATATTTAGAGTACTCAAAACTAAACCAACCCAACCCCCCCAAAAAAAACCAGCCAAAAAAACCCCAATCCAAAACCAAACTGAAACCCCAAACAGCTGTTTGGAAAAGGAGATCTTACTCCACTTCCTTTTGAAATTTGTTTCTTTGGTTTCTCCTGGTAAAGGAAATGAAGTTGTCTTTCAGACTGGGAAGATTGTGTACAGGGTTAAGTTCCAAGCAAATCTACTTTCTTTGCCTCTGAAATCTTGTAGGGGCTAAAGAGGCAGAAGACACTCCAGGATCTCTTGTGATATGATTCCCAAGCTGGGTCTTTAGAGATGATAGGAATGCCCAGAGCTCTCATTTTTGTATCATGGAATAGCCTCCTAAAAAGTAAGATTAAGGTAGATGACTAGGAGTTGCAAAGCAGTATTATTCATGCTACAGAATGAATGATAGCCTAGGGAAAAGAGAAGGAAGAGTACAAAACAAGGAAGGCACCTGCAAGTGTGACAAAAATCTGACCTGAAGAGATATAGAACTACCACCCAAAAAAAAGATCACTAGAAACACAGAGGTCACCAATTTCAGGAAAAAAAAAGTTCTGTTCATCAAGATGATTGAGAAGCACCTGGAAAAGTAATGAATTTAAACTAAAATGGATAGAATAGGGCAGATCTCACTAGGTACACACCAATTAGCATACTATAATGTCAAAGAACTGAAATCTTTCCAGTTGGTTTGGGTTCTGATTTATTTTATTGTTGGTTATTTAATCCTCCTTTTTATTGCTTTCCCATTGACAAGACCTCAAGATAGGACAATTGCAGAACCACTCAAGGCTAGAAGAGACCTCCAGAGATTATCTCTTCTGAGCTGCTGCTCAGACAAGGTCCAACACAACCTGGAGACCAGGCTGCCCAGGGTGTGCTTCAGTCACTTTTTAAGGACCTGCAGGGACAGAGATTTCCCCAGCTGGTTTTGGGCAATCTTTTCCTGGATTTTTTCAACAAAGGAGAAAATCCTAACAATACCTAAAGAAAAGAAAAAGGTTTTAATGTTGACAGATTAGGATGAGTTGAGCAGAAGTTGTGAGACTTATAAGTGTATTTTAAATCTGCTTTATCTAAGACCACATACAGCAAGTATGTCAGTGTATGCAGCCCAGTCTTTCCTACCTACAGAGCTCAAGCATTCTGCAGCCAGGATTTCTCAGTGGGATTGTTTTTCTTTATTTAGGAAGAGGAAGTAAGCAAACTGAATTTTAAGGGGGGGAAAACTGGTGCAAAAATCCTGGTTGTGCCTTGTCTAGACTTTTTCAGTCCCCAGTTCCGACGACTGATAGAAATGGTTCATACATGAAACTGATGCCATCCATTCCTTACTCTGATTCAAGATGATTGCCTCACTGTATTTCTCTGAAAACTAAGCATAATCCTTGGCCTAAATAATATATGGTCCCAAATAAAATCCAGAACACAGAAATCAAATGACTTACCTTGCTCCTGCTTTCTTTGACCAGATTCAGCAGTTAGACAATCACTGTTTTCACACCTACTGTAACATTAAAGAGGAAGCAACAGAAATATTTGAGGTATCTCAATGTTGACACTTGAGAAACACAGAGAATATAGTCAGAAGCTATCATTAGCTTGGAATCCTCCAGCACTGGTCTGCTTCATTTCTCAACCCTGTAAGTATAAGACAGTTTGATTTTGTAAAGCTTTGTAACCTAAGGGACGTCAAAGCACTGGGAAAGGGCAACCCTGGATGTACCCACGGGCTGGGGAACAAGAGGCTGGAGAACAGCCCTGCAGAGAGGGGTCTAGGAGGTTTGGTTGGTGGCAAGTTGAACATGGGTCAGCAGTGAGCCCTGGCAGCCAAAAGGGCCAACCATGATCCTAAGTGCATCAAACACTGCATTGCTAGCTGATGGAGAGAGGTGATGGTCACACTCCAGTCAGCACTGGTGTGGCCTCACCTGGAGTACTGGGTGTAGTTTGGGGTACCGCAACAAAGGAAGGACATCAAGCTGTTAGAGAGTGTCCAGAGGAGACCTGCAAAGATGGTGAAGGGTCTGGAGGGGAAGCCATATGAGGAAAGGCTGAAACCACTTGGTCTGTTCAGCCTGGAGAAAAGGAGACTGAGGGCAAACCTCATTGCAGTTTAGAACTTCCTCACCAGAGATGTGGGAGAGGCTGTTGCTGATCTCTTCTCTCTGGTGACCAGCGACAGGACCTAGGGGAATGGCATGAAGCTGTGCCAGGGGAGGTTCAGGGTAGATCTTAGGCAAAGGTTCTTCACCCAGAGAGCAGTGGAGCATTGGAACAGGCTCCCCAGGGATGCAGTCATGCCACCAACTCTCATGGGATTCAGCACACAGTTTGGACAATGCTCTTAGACACATGGGGTGACTTTGGGCTTGTCTTGTGCATAGACAGGAGTTGTACTTGATGATCCCTGAGGGTCCCTTCCAGCTCAGGATATTCTATTCTGTGATTCTGTGATTCTTACAGAGAATTATCAATACCCAGGTTTTGGGCAGGAAATTTCCTAGGGACAGGAGAGATAACCTCACATACATCACACTAGAAATCCTCCTCCTTCTATGAAGAAAGGAGAACATTGGTTCCATAACTCTTCCCAGAATCTCCAAATCACCATCAAAAGAAAGCAAGCAAGCAAGACACCACTATGCAGGTCTAAAGCTCACAGTCATGCCCTATTATGTGGACTAGTATTTTTACCTTTGATTTGTTTTGGAAAATGCACTGCTTGAAGAATTAAGCAAAATTTAATCCTGGTATTATGTTTCTTATTAAAATCCTCGATGGCTCTGCACTTGTGGATTACTGTGGTTTTGAGAAGTACAGCTGCACTCTAGAAGAAGCTTCACCAATTCCTCAGCAGACAAATCCCTCCTTCTAAGTATTATACTAACTCCTGCTCAGGAAATCTTATTACACTGAACCCTCTGTTATTACAAACTTTATGATTATCAATGTCAGCACAGTTTAAACTATCCGAATACTTTTCTCACATAACTATATTATCTACATTTTACTGTAGCATACTGCATGGGCTCAGCTACAAATCCTGCTCAGAACAGTTATATTGGCAATAATACAAATGACACATAATTGGATTTTTCTTTTTTAAACTGCTAGTCTTCCCCCCTCTCCCCAGCAGAGCACATAGAAACCTTTTCATTATTAACACCGTTCAGTTTTTAAATGGTTTTTGGTTGCTTGTTTGTAACTCCTTGTACAAAATTCCCATACACACAGGATACTGCACAGCACATTTAATATCCAGCAAATTAGTGAATCCTTACAAAACTTCTAGCAATACTGACAGGAAATGGTGTGCACTTAGCTTCAGTCTAGCTTACAACATTCACTATATTTGAGAAAGTGTTATAAGACAATGAGATACTGAATATGCAATGACATTATTTTACTTTGAAAATACAGATAGTAGCAACAAAACTTTTTACAGTTTTTAAGTCATGGAAAGACATAATATCTTACTATTCCTTTCATTTATGACAGAAAATGAAAATTTCAGTTATGGTTTCTTCATAGATTAAAATGTAACAAAGATATTTTCCCCAAAATATTACAATGACTTTTCCATAAGAATATTTACTTGGAATAATCATGATTATTTATCATGTGCTATCTGTTCATCCACTTCTGAATTCAGCTATATTATAAAATCTCTATCAAAATAAGAAACTCCAAATAAAATGCACTTTTTACTTTTGAATGAGTTCCATGAAAAAGCTCATCAAAAGTATTCATATCCTGACATTTGTATTTCTGTCTATTCAACAGAATATTGAGTCATCAAACCTGATGTAAACAGTTCTAATTTTACCTAACTTTCCAGTCTACCTGAAGGGCTATAGAAAGATGACTTGAAAAAGCAGGAATGATCTTCTAGATGCCACCATGGAAAGGGAAGCTGTCTCCTGTGGCTGGCCATAACCATCAGCAGAACATTTCTGCATTAGGGCACTGGGCAGACAGAATCATCCAAGCAGAAATCTTGTCTCAAAGAATCTTTTTGCCAAAGGAAAGACATAATCTATCCTTAAGGCAACTTGTTCTAATGAAGAGAATTAGTAGTATCTCTCTTTTAATTCTTTGGAGTTGCTAGAAGATACTGACTTGCTTGATATGCAGAATCACCTCAGGTGAGGCTCCCTTGCTATACTGCAAGCCCACACGTAGTATCACTCTGGTAGCTCAAGGAAATGAAATATAAGAAACAAAAACTAAATTGATCTTGTCTTAAAACAGGAAGAGAGCAAAATGCAAAAGGGCCACCAAAAATCATGTGTAGGAAAACTAAAACTCATCACTCAAACCCCAAGGTATTACCACAAGTAACTGAATTTGGTTAATAGCTGGTGGCTTTTTGTGTTGTGGGTTTCCTCCCCCCAGGCCTTCCCCCCTCCAAACCAAACCTAACCAAATTAACCAAACCAACCCAAGCCAAAAGATGGCATGAGGTACTTCAGGAACATCAACATTCTGAACAATAAGGTCATTTGCCTCAGTTGTATAAACTAGTGTGAGGTTTTTTGGGGGTGTGTGTGTTGTTTTTTCTTCTCTGCTCCATTAACAATACAATTATTTGTGGAAACTAATCACTAATTTTGTGTATTTGTCCCAGCAAGATTCTGAGTCCATTATATTTAGGGTTTTTTTGGAAAGCTCCCCATCATTTTTGACATCTTAGAATGGAATGAGTGAGTGGGAGGGTTAATGTACATGGGAGCAGCTGTAGTAACTTTGCTGAGAGCTTGACAATAATATTCTCTAGCATTGCACATGCAGTTGGCAAGCAGCAAGACTGCAGAGCTGCACTGCAAGGAGCAACAGTATCACTCGAGCAAGCTTGAAACATGAGCTCAAACACCTGAACTGGCCAAAGCCAATCAAAATGAAAGAAAAAACATCTAAGAATCTTTAAAATCTTCAGGCTGAAGAAGAACATCTGAAGTTTTCAGCAAAGAAAGGGTTCCAGTCTTCAGTCTACCTCTAGAATCTTGGGCATTCCCTTTGTGTTTGTCATCCTTGCTGCAGATTTCAACACACCTCAGGGCCTCTGACCAGCCTTTGGATAGAGCTAACAGACCTAGTGCAGGACCAAGGAGATCAAGCAAACTCTCAGAGGCAGCACAAGAATATCTACAAGAAGTAGGATTTTATAGAAGTGAAATTAAAAAAACCCAAATCCATTGGTAAATGCAACGCTACAAAATGTACCTGGGTAGTTTGATACAAAATCAATGGGGCATTTCTTCCCATGGCCATTTCCAAAATTCATTCCATTGGGTTCCTTTGCCACTGTTCACCTTTAAGAAACCTACAACAGTATTTTGTAAACAAGAAAGACCACAAAGGTATCCTGAAAATACCTCTTGGAGAAGAAACTGGAAGAAAACCAGCATGGGAAACCACTATCATATATACAACCTAATGTGAAATCTTTATATTAAAGATACATCAGAAAGTTGCACATGACAGCATCTGAAAGCAACCTAACTGTGGAATTTGTAACCATAGCTAGATTCACTGAAACTAAGCTCTGATTTATTTATTTTTTTATAAATCAGAGTTTGTTTTGACATGTCAAATACAATAGATAAATTTCTAAGTTGTCGTGGAAGTGAAAGAATATTTAGTGTTTGTACTGCCAAAACAACAGCTACAGGAATGAATCACTTGTTCACAATGATGAACTGCTAAATAGAACACTCTGGGAGATATTTGATAAGAGACTCTCACATGCCTATTTGCCAGAGCCAAAAGCAACACTTGTTACAGTTTTTCTGTCTTCATTTGTATGTGTAATTTATTCAAGAGACAAGCAGGTGATTAATTATCCATAAACTTAATTTTAGCAGCAGAGCAGAGAAGGCTTTTGCAGATTACCTGCAGGTGATTTGCCATGGGTAGTTCTCTGTGTATCTAACATCCTATCACACACATTGCTGGCACATTTCCTTGATGAACAGCATCAGCAACAAGCAACTAAGCCCCACTGACAACATGAGCTCAAGAGTAACCTATTTGTGTCACCCTGCTTTATATATTCTTGTGTAGATAAGGGCTAAGCACAGTGAGACCTCAAAACACAGTTGGTAACACATCAGTTGTAGAAAACTGCCCAACTTCTCTTTTTATCAGATGCCACCTTCAGAGAACAGTTTTGGTTTGCATCTTTGAGCAGGACTGGTCAAAGATATCCTGATAAATACTGTGATAGTCAAATGACATGTGTGATACAAAGCAAGACCCCCAGAGCTGGCACTGGCAGGGGGGTTGGACTTTCAAGGTCCCTTCCAACTCCTAACATTCTGTGATTAAACTCATTCCCTCACAACATCACAAGTTTTACTACTGGAGCTTGGACATCACTCACGGACTCCAATTTGAATAGAGAAAGGAAACAGATCCCAACTAAAAATGTAATTGAAGTAATTACAATAAATCCTCTGTTTCCCTTCTAATGGCCTGATATTTCCATCCTTACCTGCTTGTGGATTAGGCATTATGAAGGAAGTTTGTCTGGCACTTACTTGAATCCCTGAGTTCAGCATCCACAGCACTGCTGTTATGAATAAAGTTTCCACTTGCCCTGGCAGCCTTTCTGGTGAGCAGCAGCATTAGGTAGGTGGGACACCTTCTGGGAATAAGGTCTGAAACCCTTAGTTTTACTTCTCCAGATTGCTGCATTTGCTGGATGGCAACTGAGTAAAAATAACATCAGAAAACCTCATCCAGCTGCCTGGAAACACACTGTTAGGGCTGACAGATCTGCTTCATTGTGAGGAACTCCCTCCCTCCTAAAATGAAATGGCTTCATGTCATTTCAACAAGTGTATACCTGGGAACTACAGTGTGAATGAGTCTTAATTTATCTGCAGTACTGCCTGCACACTTTATGAAAAGTGTATGTGTACATACACACAGGGTAGAAATTAACTTCTGCCTAAGGCTATCACCAAATGTCAATTAAGCTGCCAGACTTACAGGGGTTGGTATTCTGTCTCTCTGCCTGGGGGAAGCTTTGTATGCAATTTATTGTTGAATAAGACAACCAGTTTGGCAGGGAAAACAGATTAACAAATTATACAGTATTTTTTTTTAAAGGTGAACATAACTTACTGAAAACAAATTTAAGGAAGCTTTCTTATTATTGTTATAACTATTTTTCAATGTATAAAGCTGGAGAGGGAAAAAACCAATCAACTGTCTGTAAGAAGGATCTAATGTGAGCAATAGAAGTTAAAAATGCACTCTTGGCTTGGCTTTATTATTTCACTATTTTATTAACATATAAATATTGGTGGGAGAAGCTGCTGCCATGCCCTGCCAGAGGATGTAAAACCCAGATGTGCTCTAAACAAGACACTAATTCACTGTCTGTTAAAAATGCATTTTTATTTCTATTAAGCAAACACATAAATTATCTCTGAGTCTGTCTTTCTCTTTGCAGAGAGATACTGCTTACCATTTCCAGCTTAGGGCTCTCTTAACATTGCCATACTTCTAGAGATGCTCAAATAGTTAGGTGCCAGTTGGTACCCCAATTCTTTCCAAATACAGCCATTCAAGCCCAAATTAATGACACTAAGATTCACAGAGTGCTATCGTGGATAGAAAGGTTTCTCTCCACATAATGCCTACACTGGTTATTTCCATGCACAGACTTTGGGACTTGAAGGTCCTCTCCCTGCCCTTCAACCCCCCAAACTAACAAAGTTTCCCTGTTGAGCAGAAGGTACAATTTCCAGCATGCTTCCACGCTGGTGCTCTTCCTTTGGCTGGGGGTTCCCATTTAAAGCAGCCTACTTTGGCCATTGATTCTGCTGAGATAAGACCTAGTTTGCTTACTCAAATCATTATACATTTGATCAAACTCTTCCTCTAGGCTGCAAACAGAGCCATTCTAAGGCAAAATCTCCACATGCAGCCAAGTGTGTGGAGACAACTCACACCCAGGTAGGTGTTTCCACTATCAATTTGCTGCTCATTACTCTGGCCAGGTGTCAGAAAGGGAGTGTGGTCTTTCTCCTGATTTTGAGAGAACTTTGCTATCACTTATCTTGTGGTCTGAAGAAATTCAGTTTCCAGAAATGATCAATGTCTGCAGGGGTAGGAGGACTTCTGCCTCCACACCATGTCATTAATTCAGTGTTCTGAGACACCCAAGAGAAAACAGAGCTATGAAAGTCAGCAGGTAAATGGATCTTTTGTTTGTTTGGAGAGCACAATGAGAACAGCTTCCCATGACTGCTGGGGCTCCCAGGATAATGTATCTATGTAGTGTCTTACACCAGAGGAAAACTGATGCCAGAGAAGCTTATGACCAGTCTGCTGGACTGAGCACGTGTCCTAGAACTGCTACAGCAGGGCTCACGTAACACTAAAGCCTCTTTCATCAGTCTGGCAAACAGAATCATAGAATTGTAGACTGGTTTGGGTTGGAAGAGGCTTTAAAGGTCATCTAGTCCAACTCCCTGCAGGGAGCAGAGACATCTTTAACTAGATCAGGTTGCTAAGGGCAATGAGGGCAAGGGAGCATTGCCTGTATGAGAGCCGAGATTCTTCTGCTCACTCAGAAACAGTTTTCCTGCATTTAACTCTCATTACAACAATATCATAGGGACTAGAAAATGTCAGCACTGTAGGTGTCCTGCAGCTCAGATGCTTGGAGCTCATGCTTTCACACTTTCTCTCCATACCACAAGTATATTACACAGTGTCTTTGCTTCTCAGTGTACACTCAGCTTACGCTTTCTCAGGATCCTTTAAAGGTTACCAAGATGCTCACCATCAGCTCTTGGTGTTTGGCAACAAACACTGGCTAAAGGGTTCTTAGCTTCAACTGAGTGATCTGCAAAAAGTTAACAGTTTACAAACACAGAGTATCAGAAATAAAAAGGCCCAAGAGAGTGCTGTGGCAAACAAGATGCTCCTCACAGATGGAGCATCTACTCTCATTTTCTCTCCAGGAGTATTCTACACCATTTAGAGTCTTCACACATGTATTCATACAGTAAAAATATCTTTGCTGTCTTTCCTCAAGTTATCATTCAGTAAAGTGTGGAAAAGGACTGAGACAAAGTATAAGTTTTGTTATGCTGTGGAAGATGAAGGCAACTTCCAAAGGAAACTCAGTTATCACTTTAGTGAATTTTCTGCATCACTATCTCTTTAAGACAAAGGGCAAATAGGGATGTAGATGTACAGCAAAACAATCAAGTTCCAAACAACCACAACAACAAATTATCAAGGCAACTGTACTTGTTATCAAAACCTGCATTTTTTGATTGTATTTTTGCCTAAAATGCTAAATATTCATTCTCATGGCAGCTTTTTTTTTTTTTTTTTGTAATTAGGGACAAGTATAGTATTTACCATGGCAGCAGTGCTTAAATCTCATTGAATGGACATCATTAGAGTGAGCAGAGCTCAGAAAGGTTATTAAAGCCTCATCTGAACCACGCAAATGTCAAGTCAAGTGGGAATGGGGAATGGTGATATGAAACTTATTCCAGTTATCTGATGTTAATGAGAAGAGGCAATGCAGAGTTTTCAGCAAAAAACCAAATAAAAATAAAAAGTAAGGAAAACAGCAATATGAGATGCACTTGTGACCAGAGGCAACAATATATTCAGTTTTATATATTCCAAACATCATTAAAATATGTTCATCTTACCATTAGCTGGGCATTGCTTTTCCCTCCAATCCATCAAGTTGGCTTTAGCATGCTAGGGGTTGCTAGTTACAACAGTGGGAAAAAAAAAATGCTGTTTATAGAGGCACGTAAAAACCAGCCAAAAGCCTCTGTGAAAACAGTGATTTATAATTGCTCCTCTCTCACTACTAAAATTCATGTGTCACATCTCTTATTTTTTCATAAGCTTTCATCTTCCCCAGGACATATCTCTCAGAATCACAGAACCATCATGGTTGGAAAGGACCTTCAAGATCATCAAGTCTAACCGATAGCCCTACACTACTCTTATCCCTAAAGCATTCCCCTAAGTGCCACATCTACCTGCTTTTTGAAAACCTCCAGGGATGGTGACTCCACAGCTGACCTGAGCAGCCTATTCCAATACTTCACCACTCTTTCAGTGAAGAAACTTTTCATAATATCTAATCTACACCTGCCTTGGCACAACTTGAGCCCATTCCCTCTATTCCTATTGCTAGTCACAAGGGAGAAGAGGCCAACCCCCGCCTCTCTATAACCTCCTTTCAGATAACTGAAGAGAGCGATAAGGTCTCCCCTCAGCCTCCTCTTCTCCAGACTAAACAACCCCAGCTCCCTAAGCCTCTCCTCATAAGGCCTGTTCTNGCTGTCAATCAGCACCCCCAGGTCCTTCTCTGCTGGGCAGCTCTCCAGCCACTCCTCCCCGAGCCGGTAGCGCTGCCGTTGGTAGATGATGTAGAGTAGCTTGGTGAGCTCTTCACCCAGCTCCCTCATCATCCTAGAATCGATCCCATCTGGTCCCATAGACTTCTGGGGATCCAAGTGGCTCAGTAAGTCGCCAACTATTTCCTTCTGCATTACAGGGGGGGCTATTCGGCTTCCTGTCTCTGTCTACCGGCTCCGGAGACCAGTTGTCCTGAGGATAACCTGTCTTACTGTTAAAAACTGAGGCAAAGAAGGTGTTAAGTACCTCAGCCTTTTCCTCATCTCTCTTAAGTTCCACTCCAAGTCCAACAAAGAATGGAGGTTTTCTTTGCCCCTCCTTTTGTTATTTATGTATTTATAGAAGCATTTTTTGTTATCCCTAACAGAAGTAGGCAGATTAACTTCAAATTGTGCCTTTGTGTCTCTCATTTCCTTTCTACGTGACCTGACTATATTCCTAAACTCTTCATGAGCAGCCAGCCCTTTTTCCCATGGTCAGTAAGCTCTCCATTTATTTGATGAAGTCAGAGAGGTCTGACAAGACTTTAGTAAAAGACCAAGTATACCTAAATTCTACAAATTTTAAACAATACTGGCCATGTTCAACCCCCTTATGTATTACTTGCTACACACCTTTTCTTTTTCAGAGTGAAGATGTCTTATTAGGACTCTCAAATAAATGTGCAGCTAAGAAGATACACTTTGTACACTACTTTTGGAGTAACATGTTGTAATTCAAATTAAATTAACAGATATATTTTTGTTGCACCAAATATATCCTTCTTGTTTTTCAGATATAGCTTTTATACATGTAGGAAACTAACCCAAGAGTGTTACATCCAAAATACACATTGCCAAAACCCCCAGACAAAGCCTTCTGAAGAAATACCACCCCACCATAACAGCCTAGATACATTCTGCACCCTGTGAGCACTGAGGTAAATGTGAACAAACAAGGTTGTTTTGCAAGACCAGTAAAGGAAAAATATTGGCTATGATCTTTTTTCTTCTTTAGTGTATGTCTTAAATGTTGGTTTTTTTCTTTCACATTCTGTTCTACAAAAGATCTTTAGCACCTATTTTGGCAGAAAGCTTAAGATTATTACAGCAATCAGAAGAGAAACATAATAGTGACTTCACTGAAAATTGAAGCTGAGCAACAGAGAAGAAAAAGGATCTTCAGTAATCCCTGTAGAGCACCTGTTTGTTGTTTTGATTAGACCTGTTTGCTATAAACTAAGATCTAAATTTTGATTTTTTTTTTCCACTCAAAAAAGACCTCTTTAGTGTTTCAAGATTTACACTTACCCAATAAGCCTAACTGCAATCCCATCAGTGGTCATCCAGACAAACCAAAACCTACGCAGCAGCCAACACTTGAATTGGAAGACTTGATTCTTGTCCAGAAAAAAGTATAATCAAGCATAATTAAAAAATAATAATTAAAAGCTCACACTCTAGTCTGCCTATATTTTTAACACTAAAACTGGTATGATAAAGGCACACTAAAAAGCCCCTGACAGATATCTTTCAGAAATGAATAGGTAAGAATCAGTACATTGTAACAAAAGTTTCACATTCTTGTTTTCCTTATTTGTTTATTTAAGAACTTGTGTGGGAGGATTCCAGTGTTGTTGTCTTTGATGGGACCACAGTAAAGATGAGTCTACAGAGCAGCTTTCCAACCATAGCCTCCAGACATTTATACTTGTGTTGCAGTAAAGTCAGTTGGACTGTTCCTACACTCAGTTTACTAAACTTAAATTTGACAACAAGAGTTTCTGGAGGCTTGCTATGGCTATTTATTTATTTATGTTACATCACTATAACATAAAGCTCCAATACAGAGAGAGATTTTCAAACCCAGGCCAACACATAGTGACACCAGAGACAGTAGAAGAGATCAGAACAAATGGAGTCAAGGCAGACAGGGCACAGGCACTACACAACAAGGGAGAGAGGCAGGAAAAAAAAAACACAGAAGGAAGCAGCAAATAGATGTGCTCCAGGTCTCCTTAAGTCATGGTTGCATAGTTCAGAAGGTTTGAAATTTGAAAGGCTATGTTTCCTTATTAAGAAATGTTATCTTGATCTATAATTACATCTGGACCATATAAAATAAGCAATTAATTTTTATCAATAGAGATTAATACAATTTATGTATTTAAGATCCAAGGAACTGATCTATGTGTTTGTAATCTTTGCTCATTTCATTTTGTGAGGCTGCCTATTACTGGCTTATTAAAGCCTCATTATATGATTAAGCCCAAATGTCAATCTTGGTTCCAGTCCAGACTCTTCTCTCTGGGTTTAGTAATTGCCAACAGAAGTAATTTCCAATAGCAATGAGTTTGACACTTGCTGACCAATACAACGTTCACACTAACATTCTGAGACATCATTTCTTTAGCTAAAAGGATCTCTCTACTCAAGCCTAATTTGCAGTATTGGGAAATGTGAGGCTAGGCAGGTCTTTATATCATCTGTCTTCATGTGCACATGATAGAGAGGCATGTATTTAACATGGGGAAAACTCTTTGAGCTCCCTAGTTTGCACAAGCATCTGTCTCACCCGTGATGAAAACAACCACATCTCCTAGGAGACTGCCACATGTTTGTTAGAAATGGACAATAGCTTCTGCTCCAGCTCACATCTCCAGCTTCCATGGCATCTAGAAGGTAGAAGCAATTACTTGCTTTCAAGCACAAGTTCAGTTTGCCACATTTCATATTATTCTGCACATTCAGGAAAAGTCACCTCAGTAGCTATGCCTATGGCCATAAACTGACCCACTCCTCCAGAGGCAGTATTTTCTTATCACTGTAAAGGTATCAAGGCATGAAATTCAAACCAAAACCAATGCATAGAAAAAGTGAAAATTGTCTTTTAGAATTTCAGAAATCAAAGCAATACTTGCTTCACAGACAACCATCCTGCAGTTAGGAGGACTATCTAAGAGATCTCTAAGTAAATAATCAGATAGATCCCTATAAGCCTAAGGAGTATTTAATAATTACCCCAAATTACACTGGGTTATGAATTTTAAAAATATTCTCTATGTTAAACCAAGATGACCTAATCTACCAGAACAGCTTCCAGGATTCCATCTAATGTGTTGTCAGCATATTTCAAATGCAGAAATTTGATCTTAAAAAGCAACAGATTTTTTTAGAGATTATTGGCTATATCTGATACCCATCTGTGAATTAAAATAGATACATTTAGGAAACTATCAAAATGTTCCTTAAAATCAAGCATATGGTAAGTGTTCACTGTGTCAGGCTTCAACTAATTTCTCTAGTAGCCATGTCTCTCCACATCTGACTGCCTGCAAGTTTTTAGGTTTGGGGTTTTCTTCTTAATCTGCTGCAAAGGTTTAATGAGTTCAACAGGAACATGTGTAAGATCTGAACGAGCAATTGAAGGCAATAATAGGTTGCTAGGAGGAAAAAGGAAATTTGAAAGGTGTGTTGGAAGAACAGCCAAACTAGAGGAAAAGGTCCAGCCAGTCAGCTTGCTCAGTAATATGTTGCTGTGTTATGATCTGAACCAATTCCAGATGACAAATTTAGAGCACAGTTAGCAGGAAACAGAAAAGAGAAGTCTCAGCCTGTTGTGAATGTCTCCATAGGGTCCGAGACCAGCACCTCTGACATCAATGCGGAGGAAAATAAAAACCCCAGCAGGAAACTGCATGACAAAAACATCTAATGAACTAGAGAGAGACAGAGTCTGAGCATGCATTTCCTTTGCCTGAACACAAGCAGCCACCATCTTCCTTTCCATTTCTACCTTTAACTTGGGGCATCATCTGGACCAGAAGCTCAGCTGACGATGGCCTCGGGCAGGCAACGTGCTGGCAGCGCTGCCTGCACTGCACAGGGAGGCTGAGAGCCCTGCCCATGCCCAAGCTGCTTGCTAGCATGCAGAACAGCCTGTCTCAGACAGAGGCACCACCAGAAAGCATCTTCAGGTGCACACCCACCTGGGAAAGGAGAGTCTGCTTTGGGACAGACAGACAGCTTCTGAATATTGAGAGGAGAAAGTTGGTTGTTTTCAAAAGGAACCAAATGATGTGTAAACCACTTTAGCAGGTCAAGGGAAGAGACAGGGAACTGAAATGAATGCCAAAACCCAGTACACTACAATGAGAAATACTGAAAACCACAATTTCCAAAATTAGAAGGGCACTGGAAAAGCCCCCCCACCATCTCCTTGTCTTGCTTTATGTATCTATTTATTAACTTACTTCTATTTCAGCATGTTATTTTAAGGACTCAAACCTATACTGTTTGGTGACACCTATTTCTCTTCGAAACACTGCTGGGAGAGAGATTCTAAGAAACTATTTATTTATTCCAGTTACCAGACTTAAAAAAAGAGACCCAAACACAGACTTTTCAGATTTCTCCATGAGTTTTTCTGGGTTTTCTAAACTATGTAACAACATCTTTATTAATGCTTGTGGCACACACAAAAAGTGCAAGTTAGCAAAACCAAAGGAAGGCTGTGAAAGCCTTCTCCAAGGCTGCAGGTGTAGAGATGAGTGTCTCAGCAGCAGATGGAGAGGGGCTCGAGCACATCAGTGTTGACAGTTGTTAACAAGACAACTCTGGATACTTGACTCACCAATGGCTAAATCTCTCCACAAATGGGTTACTCACATGGAGGTTTTTTGTGTTCACAAGTTCCTCAGCCTGTCCTGGATAGGTTGATTATTAAAAAAACCCCAAAAGTAATTACAAAAAACCCCAAACAGTTAAAGCTGATCCACTCCATTATTTTTAGTCAGCTACATTTGGAGGCCAGCAGATGAAAACAGAATGGAAAATTCCTATCCTTGTGCAGCTCTGCAGGTGCACTTGCATCATGAAGGAGCTTCTGGATCAAGCAAATTGTACATATTACTACTGTCTTCAAAAGAGCTTATGAACTTTTCAGTCCATTGTGATCACAGTTCCCTGTATTAGGAGGGAGCCTGTGCCCTTAAATCTTAACTCTGTGAACTCCTTCCTTTAAAGTACCCAACATGAGGACTTTTTCAGGAACAGGAAAGTCTGAACTCTAATGAGATCCTCTCTGACAATTGTAGAATAAAACCTCCTATTATAGGTACTACAGAAACTGGAAACACGTTTGCTGTACCTCTCATTTTCCTTTACAATATTCTCAGTCCCTCAGCTACAGTACAATGTCCCTGGCTCAAATTCCTATCATGCTTTTCAAGATTCAATAAGAAGCAGATTGCATAAGCTAAAAAAACTTCATGGAGGCACAGACTATTGTGAACCAGCTACTAAACAAAGCAATATATTAATGCCTGTAGTAATAAATGCATAAATATGGACAAAGTGGCACTTCTTCATACTCTCACTTCTTTGAAAATCAACCAACTGACTGACTGAGCAGCAAACAACAACCAAAGAAATCATTCCAGAGCATCCAGCATTAAGCAGATTTTCTGTTGTGTAGGTTAGTCTTATCCCAGAAGATAGGATCTCAGTATCTGAGTCTCTGTGTATAAGAGAGAGAGAATAAAGGAAGAAATGCACAACACCATGACACAAATCTTGGTCTTTTGACTGCAACTTGGAAGTCTGCTTAAGGAGAGCACTGCAACTGTGCTCAGAGTTTGAGTTCCCTAAAGCTCTGCTAAAGCCAGGAAGGAAGGAAATTTCCTTTCCAAACTGAAGGGGACATCAGATGTTGCTATTTCAGAACTATGGTAGTAGCTTTATTGGTTTGAATTTAGAAGTTTCAAAACTGTGGCCTTCATAAATACATCAATGTTAAGTCCAAGTGAAGAACTCTGTCAAGATCCTATACAATCCTGTAAGACTCATCTTCATACACATGAACTGTGGCCAGAAATTAAGGCTAAACTTTGAAAGAAAGACAATGTCAGTGTTGTGGGGTTTTTGTTTGTTGGTTGGTTGGTTGGTGGGTTTGCTTTGGTTTTCCCCAAAAGGACAAAAGGAACAGGTGCTGAAATCTGTGTCTCAGCTATGTCTCACACAATACTAACTCTCTTCATGACCATATCACCTCTATCTCCTTTTAGACTGACCTATCTGGCCACCCCACATGGAGCCTCATTAAACTCAGCTTCTGCTGGAACTGGAGCACAGGCAACAGTACTGGTATGTTATCAAATGTCCCCACCTCTTTAATGGGATAGTGTTATCAATGTTTGAACTTAAGATGAAGTATCTTAACTACTGAAGACTAGTACAATAACACAGAGATCTACTGCAGGCTTATGAGTGTGATCTTACTGCAGCACATCAACTCCTACTGGCAAATGGCACCTGAGGCCCTTTAGCTCTGTGCAGTAGCAGTAATACTGTGTGGATACACAGTACACTCCATTGAAGGACACTGAATACATTTACACAAAAACCTCTTACAGATCCAAGGATTCTTGGGGTGAGCAGATATCACTGCTGCTACCACCACCCTATTACTATTCAGGTAAGGGAAAAAAAGAAGTAAGACTAAAAAATATCCCCAATGTCACAAAACAAGGAATAGCACTCAAGTCCTCCTCTTATTATTCAATCATTATCATTTCTTGCAACAGCACCTCATGAGATGATGCTTCCTTCTACCCTTCACTACTGCATACATCACTTCAAATCATTTCTTTCAGAAGAGAGAATTCTGGTTTCAGCACAATATTCTGGTTTATAATATTGGAAATGTGTTTCAAAACAACCAAGTCTCCAGCAGGATTGTGTCTGCAGCATTGCATGCTGTACTTGAGGATTTCCAGAGTTGCAAAATATTTCACTATTAGTTTTTTTAATTTAATTTATTGTTTTTAGCATTACATATCCTCCTAAGCTGATGGCATGCTTTGATCTGACCTAGGCAGGCTAAGCACCTGAACACAAAAGCATAGCATAAATGAGATGTACATTTTCTCTAAATGCTCCTCTAAACAATCACAGTATTTATTCATTTCTTAAAAAATAATTATTCCACCTCTCTCTATTTTGGGGGGTTTTTTGGTAGGAAAAACCTTTTGATGAGAAAACTTCATGTGCCATACAATATCTCCTAAAACTACATTGTGATGACTTATGAAACAATGGCTACAGGCCAAGAGGAAAAGGGCTTGCCTGGCAGTTTAATTGGCAGAGTAGCTGAAGTGCCCTTGAAAATGATTTAAAAGTTTATTACAGTCCTGGAGGTCAAGAATGAAAGGCTTCGAACAGCAGTTCTGCTGAGGTCCTTCTCTGACCCAGATGCTGGATCTTTGATGTTCCTATTAATTCAGAAATTTAACTTAACACACAGACACCTTCAAAAACTTCTCCTCTTTTGAAAACCTGCGATCGTTCATCTACTGGAGAGCTCAGTAGTGTTTGAATCTCTGACTGGAACATACATCTGTGATGAAGCCTAATTGCTTTAAACAAAATAACCTGCAAGGTGCCACAAGCTATGTGAGAACACACTTCAAATGTCACTAATTTAATATTCAAGCTGTAAAGAAGCAAAATACATTGAAAACAAGTATGAAGTGACACAAGTATTTTATATATTTATGAAACACCTCACAGCATCTTTACGGCTTCCCTTCCTCACAAACACTGCCACTGTCATGAATTTTGCATGACAGTATCTGCTAAATAAATAGTTATTGCTGTACTTCCTAATAAAGTTTGCAGAAAAGCAAATGACTGGTGGGTAAGGAATAACAGAATGATAGAATGGCCCAGGTTGGAAGGGACCTTAAAGATCATCTAGCTCCAATTGCCCCCCATGGGCAGGGATGCCACACACTAGACCAGGTTGCCCAGGGCCACATCCAGCCTGGCCTTGAACACTGCCAGGGATGGGGCAGCCACAACTTCTCTAGGCAACCTGTCCCAGTTAAGGGAGCACGGTTTCTGCATCATTGGACATCTTGGGATATAGTTGAGACACCAGAAGCATTCTAGCATCCATATTTGTGTAGGAAATAAAGGAATGTCTTCAGCTGGAATGGGAAAACTAAATCTTCCTTCTGTCAGAGGACAGAGAACACCTTAATGACTCTACCACATACACAAAATTACCAGCGTGGCAGGCTGACAAAAAAGAGGTTAACTGACAGATACAATAGCTTCACCTTAACCCAGATGTCAGGAAACATGTCATTATTGATATTCAAAGCTGGAACAGAACAGTTAACTGAGTCACAGGCAGCTGAATAGGCAGCTCTTTAAAATCCCGTGCGTGCAAGAATAAATTCATCGCTCCCCTGTCATTAGGAAAGAACGAGGTCTTTTTTGTTTTGTTTGATTTCAGAGCTTACCATTCTGTTAAATAGCTTCTCTAGATGGCTTTGGACTATTCTGCAATATCCACATGTGGTCTAAGCTAAACTGACTATTTCTTCCCTGAAACCTACAGAATGAATCAAAGTCTTAAGCCAATTTGAGCTCTGAGTTCAGCCTAAGTGATCGCACTGCTCTGTATGGATATGATCCCCAGCGCAAGCCAGCAGGGAGCACAGCGCAAACACGGCGGTGACGGCCAGAAACTGTGCATGACGAAAAACAAAGCTGCATGCTTAGCTTGCTTGGTTTTCAAAAATGCAGAGCAGTTAACTCATGTTTTAATTATGACAAAAGAGGATAAAAGTTTCAAGGGAAATGCAGGACAACACACACAAACTCTGGTTTTAATCATTTCTCCTTTTCCACAGCCGTATCAGGTATTCGTAGAAGGACTTAGGAACTGTCAGAGTAAGGCTCATCTTCTTCTTACTCTCAGAGAAGATATATGTATGTCTACACAAAACCCCAGAAAAGTACCTGATCACCATTACAAGTGAGAAGCATGAGGCATTATAGCAGGTCATGGCAGGACCTGCTCACACACAGAACATAGCCATACTGATTCTCTTAGGAAAGTTCATTAGCTTTTCATATTTCCAGCAAAGGTAGTTATAGACATTTGAGGAGAATTTACTCATTCTCTGGCTAATACTAATGATAGGAATACAAATGGTAAAAGGATATTTAGCCTCAGTCTGAAAACAGCTATGGGCTGTAAACTCCATGTACAGAAATTACAATACTGGTTAATGTCTTCCAGAGATGTTAGAAACCTTTCTTCACTTCCCTTCCAACAGATTTATAAATCTGGTCTCCTCAGTGGAGGTGAATAATTTACAGTTCTCCACCTCTAACTTGATAATGAAAATGAGTCCAATTTGAACTTTTAGCTCTTTGACACTGGAGAATATATAATGCAGAATTAGAATGTAATATAAATGCAGGCTGGATCAACCTATTAATCATTTTGTGATCTCAGTAAAAAAAATACACTATTAAGAAAATTGGTCATTCAAATGAATCATTACATTTCAACAAATGTTAGCCTTTGCATTCCTCATTTAAGAGGAAACCCTTTTACCAAAGTAGCTGTCCAGAATCACCTTTTTTCTAAAACAATAGATTACAGTTACCCCCAAAACAAATCTGTCCACACAAACTTAAATAACAAAGATAATTTTTAATCTAGAAAGAAAAGTCTCAAGCATTTCTTCTTAAAAAAAAAATAAAATATATATATATATATAAAAAAATCCTTTAAGGCCTCTTCTACTTTGAACCCATTTTTGTAACCAGTACAATGTGTATCTTTGTCACAGCTGCATATAAAACTTTATAGAAGGTAACAATGCAATAACAGCAGGTTTATCATAGCTAATACTCAGGTAGCAGGAAGACTTGAAACAGACTAAAATGGCAAATTATGATGTTTTCAGCTCTTAGTATTGACACAGAATGATTTCTGCTGTCAAGACCATGAAATTCATTGCAATCTTCACCACAATTCATACCCAAGTTGAATTTGAATTCATAACAAAAGGGATAAGAAGGTCAATGTACTAGACATTGCTAGAGAAAAAAGATGACGCCTGAACAGACACTGAATATTCTATTTCAAGCATCCATCCTTGACAAGCAAGCTGGAATGAAGACAAGGTTTACTTTTTTATGCATCAAGTCCTTTAGTTTGATCCATGTAGCTGCACAAACTTTCCCCTACTGTTTGAGGCATCATTTCTGAATGTTCAGCACAAACACACCTAAAACTATCAGAAGATATAGCTGTTTACTTCTGCCACAGAGCTGATCTGAACCAAGGACAGAAAGGGTGGTCTGAGCAGCAGGACACTCAGCTGCAGTTCAAGACTTCCACCTCAGTGACAGCCTTATGCAGACTGGGACTAATGGCATCAAAGTGATACTACAGGAAGAAAATCTATTCATTAACTTTGATGCTATTTAACTACTACACACTGGGGACTACTATGACCCCACCTACAGGCATTTCATACTTATGCAAACTCCAGAATTCCAGTAGAGCTACTTAGCAGGTGTTCCAACTCCATACTCACTGAGCTTTCCTGTGTCACTGCAATGGAAGAAAATCATGCAGCATGTGTTCAAACACAGGCTTAAAAAGCCTAACCCAAAACAACAAAAGATCACACTGCCTAGTAGAAGTAAAACTAGACTTTAACCTTCCTCAAAAACATGGATATACCAAAGAGTCATAGAATTCTGTAGGTTGGAAAAGAACCCCAAAGCTCATCTAGTCCAACCTCCAAAGCAGGTCCAAATACAGCAGGATGCTCAGGACACTGTCCAGTGGAGCTGTGAGCTTCCTGACTATTGAGGTACCTCTCTGGACAACCTGTCCCAGTACTTGACCACCCTCACAGAAAAAACTTCTCCCTTGTATTGAATTGAAATTTCCCATGTTGCAGTTTGCATCCATTGCCTCTTGTCCTATGGCTCTACACCTCTGGGAAGAGATCTGTTCCCCTCACTCTTCCATTAGGTAGCAGTGAACAGAAGTCAGGTCCTCTCCTAGGGCAGATCAAATCCAACTCTCACAGTCTCTCTTCTCATGTCACATGCTCTAGACATGCACTAAATGGAGCTACTGTGTGCACATCTGCCTTGGTTATAAAGAGCATCTCAGTTACATGAACAGTGACCAGATCTGTGAGACTTCTCCAGTCTCTCATTTGTCTTTTGCCTTAAGCAGAGTCTAACTGAAGCTAGAGCTTCTGCTGAATGACATGTTACTCTGCCATGGAGCCCCAGCAATGGCCACAGGGTTTGCTAACAAAGAGGATTATGTCTCTTTAAAAGGGATGGCTCTTGCTCCCTCATCTCTGATAACATTCTTCTCCTTCATGTGTCAGATTTGTCACAGTCATGTGACAGGTAGGTCATTGGTTGATGGACACTCAGATAAGCACTAGTTATGATAGGAACTCAACATGGTACAAAAGTATATGACGTTTATAAAAGGGGAGAAAAAAGGCAGAAATTGGCAGAACATGGAACATTAGGAACAGTTTCTGTGCTATAAACACCTGATAGATAATAGGACAGAAAAAAAAGGCTCTAAGCCATTATTTGTTCAACTTCTGTAATACAGGAGTATGGCTCAAGAAATACCTGAAGACAGAGATAAATATCAAGATAACTGTTGTACTGCTGTCCAGCATTGTACATGTCACTGATCATTTCTCTCTTGAAAAACATTACCAGGGCTGAAGCCTAGCTCCTTCCTCCTCCTCGTTATCTGAATGCTTTGCCATCAGACCAGTAGCAGCAAAAACATCTTCTTGATATGTAAGAGGCCAGAAAGGAGAGCACCAGATTCCCCAAAGGGTTCACAGAATAGCAACCTAATAACCACATAAATGATTAAGGGGATTGAACTGAAAACCACCACCTAGAAATTGGAAATCTGTGATGCCTGACAAGTTGCAAGAGAAAATTGTGCCCTCTGTATGATGTGAACAAACATCAAATGCAAGTGTGAGATGAGGATCAGGTACTAAAGAGCAACCTTTAGGGATGATAAAACCAAGAACTTAAAGAATACCACTAGCTTATACAGTGTGTGGTTTATAGCACAGATTTTTTTTTTTTCTTTGCTATCTGAATAGCTAGTATTTCCTTTAAAGGGGTATTTTTGTCCTGTTTGGAGTTCTTTTTCTGGGAGTTTTTTTGGTTGTTTTTCTTCCCCCAGTCTCTAGATTAAAAATGCTTTAGCCCACTGCTGCTTCAGTTAGGCAAGAACAAGAGAGAACAATCAGATAAAGATCTAACACTCAGATTTTTAACAGCCTAAAAATGTTCAGAGATGCCAGATATTTTTATAGAGACCTATTCTCTCTTGTATATTACATCTGAGAAAGCATGAGAAAGAATGTCCTTTTAAGTCATTACAGCAACATTTTCTACTCACCTAACTGTCTTGGGAGCCTAAGTTTCATTGATTTTCCACAGGACTCATCTTCCTCAGTCACTCCAGGGCTTCTGAAAACATCATCATTAAGCAGTAATCTAATCTTTTCTTTTTTTCATCAATTTCTACCAGCCCTGACTAGTGGAAGTCAAAAACCATCCCACTTGCTGGCTTAAAATAAATACTTGAAACTAAACCATACAGTAAAAGTTTGATTTGCTAGAAACCATATTGACAGCAGAACACTGAGAGCCACCTTGGAAAGCTGATGGGTGTTGCTAAGTGAAGGGGAACAGATGAAAATAGTCACAAAGGTGAATCCCCATTACTCACCCAGCCTGGGAACAACAAAGCAAGCTCCATTTTGCCATACTTTTTAATAAACTACTATCTTCAAGTATTAAGGTGGTTCAGGACAATTAAACTGCCTTCTCAGACAGACTAACTTGGCACCAAGTTTTAGTCAGGCAGCTAGATCTGATCTCTTCTGAACTGTTACAGTCTGCTGAACTGTATGCAGTGTGACAGCGAGTAAAAATCCACTTACTATGCTGCTAAAAATGCTAGCACCATGTTAGATATAAGCACTTACACCACACAGAGCAACAAAGAAAGGAGAAAGTTAATAAAATGTGCATTTCTCTAGTTCTTATGTTTTGGGGAGGATTTACAGCAGCCCCTATTCTTTTGCATGCCCACCTCAGACATTACAGGGCAACTTACTACTGAAAGATGTTCTCCATGTTGGAATAAAACCAGCAGATAAATATGCCTGAGAACTGACTCCCAATAGAACCAGGAAGATAGAGAAATAAGGACAAATTCCAGAATTTTTTCAATGCTCAACTTTAATTTTCATCTCAATAAACTGCAGACCAAATCCCTGCTTGTGTGGGCTGGTAATGGTTCTCCCTTGGGTTATTATGCACTCAGTGCTCTGAGGCCAGCTGTGCCCTAGCTGTCCCTCCTCTCTCATTATTGTCCCCTTTTGGGCAGTGGGAGGTATTCAGAAAGTACCAGCAGCACAGTCACCAGAAATTTTGAAAGATATGTATATTTTTTTTCTTTCCTGAAGGACCTTTCAGCCCTGTCTGTGTTCCTGCATTTTGTGAGAACATGTTTGTTTGATTTTGGCCTGGTTGTTTTGACAATCTTGGAAAAGAAAACCTGCACTCTGTGTTTTAAAAGTGGAGCTGAATCAACATGGCTGCACTACAGAATTATTTCAGTGATTATTCCTGGAATATCATGTTTAAGGTGCTCTTACCCCAAAAAAAGGGAGAAGTGTATGACTACACAGCATAAAAGCTGCAATTTCTCAGAGATCTCCAGTTGCAAGATAAAACCCTTTTATTTCTGCAGCATGTTGCTCTCTTGTAGGTCAGTAGGAGAGAATAAGGAGGTAATTACCCTGCATCCTTCTCATCCACTTGGTAGTAAGTTCTTCCCTGGATTCCTTTCTACTCTTGTCAGCACACCTAGTAGTAGACAAATGCTACTTCCTGCTGCACACATAGTCCTCCCTATTTTACCAAAGCATAACAACATTACAAGGAACATTATGAGGAATATTATTAGGTGGCTTAAGACCTCCATGTTTGGGCAGATCTCAGCTATGAAGTGAATTAAAGTGGGGAGAGTGTCCATTTGACATTTACACAGAGGCTTTTGCAAGGAGTCTGTCTCAGAAAAGCCTGCCTGTAGAATTACTCTTTTAAATTGGCTTTTGCAAGAAAGTTGTTTGATATGTATTTGAAGCTGATGAGACCCAAAATCCAATTGCTAGTTGCTAGTTGATTTTTGGAGCTTCATTTTAGCTGTGTTAGCTCCTGTTTATTAAATTTAAGATATGTATTTCTTATTTTTAAACACTACTTTGTAGTTTTTTCCATTGCTGGCAATTAATTTGATCAGTGAAGGAAAAACAAAGAAAGAATACTTTCATGTATTGCTATGTTTTTTAATTCTCTGCTGATGTGTGATTAAGTATTCCCTTTCACACAGAACAAAGAGACTTGTTTCTCTGTTATTTTGTTCCCTTTTGTTTTAGGAAGCACAGATGAATTCATTTTATCTTAACTTGCTATTTCCAGTAAAACTTTAACTGATGATTTACTCTCTAAAGTTTTTTTCAAGTGGCATTTTTCCCCAAAGTTTGAGAGAAGCTGAGAATGATGGCTTTTATGTAGAACTTTTTTGCCTGACCGTGACAAATGCTGTGAAAGGAAGGTTACTGTGAAAGTAGAGACCTAAGTTTCATATGAAGGTTTAGGTCTTAAGTCCAAAAGCACTTCATATTCCACAAGGACCTGCCAGGCTGTTCACCTTATGTTTTTTCACTCTCAACCTCTTCCAGAAGTCAAAACCATTTTACAGAAGGAAGGAACTACATAGTTGAATGATTTATTTGTTTAACACAGAAGAGTAAGAAAAAAGCAGTTGGTTCTAGATAAAATTAGCAAAGATGAAACAGAGTTCTCATCCTGATCCCACATTTCCAGATATGAAAATTCACATAAAATTGAAGTTAGAGTACTTAAAAATGATAGATGTCAATTTAAGGAACAGGCTGAGTAAGCTCAAGGAGCTGATTGTCATTATTTGAATTCAAGCAACTCAAAAATAATTGTGGTAACTGCAGAACAGAAGAAATCAAGACTGAAAAAAAATGGATGTCAGGGTATGGTCTGGTCTTACAAAAAAAGAAAGAGAAATAGAAAGGCAGTATTAAAGAGAAGGCATACTGTTGCAAGGTTAATAAAAAGGAAATCAGATATTGAAAAGACTAGATTATTTTTGGCAGCATTAACATTTACAGTAGACTGCATCCCCAAACTCCTATTTATCCAGGCATTTATGATATTTTACTCCTGTTTCGGGGGCAGGGGGGGGAGAGGAAGTATTCTGAGGAACAAAGACTTTCAGGGAGAAAGAGAAGAACCATTTTATGTGGAGTTAGGCTAGCTCAAAAACATCAAAGCTTATGCTAGGTAGATTATGTATGGGTAGACAAATCTTCCAGGATGAGAATGTGACAAACAAGTGGTAACAGAATGCATGTTGAAAATCACAGAATGTCAGGAGCTGGAAGGGACCTTGAAAGATCACCTAGTCCAACCCCTCTGCCACAGCAGGATTCCCTACACCGGGTCACACAGAAGTGCGTCCAGACGGGTTTGGAATCTCTCCACAGAGGGAGACTCGCAGAGCTCCCTGGGCAGTCTGTGCCAGTGCTCTGGCACCTCAACTGGGAAAACATTTTTTCTTGTATCCTCATGGAACCTCCTGTGCTTCAGCTTACAACCACTGCTCCTTGTCCTGCCACTGGGCTTCACTGAGAAGAGCCTGACCCCATCCTCCCGACACACACCCTTCACATATTTAAAAGCATAGATGAGGTCACCCCTTAGTTTCATCCTCTCCAAGCTAAAGAGACCCAGCTCCCTCAGCCTTTCCTCATCAGGAAGATGTTCCAGCCCCTTCATCATCTTTGCGGCTCTGGGCTGGACTCTTTCCAGCAGTTCCCTATCCTTCTTCAACTGAGGGGCCCAGAACTGGACACAATATTCCAGATGTGGCCTCAGCAGGGTAGAGTAAAGGGGGAGAAGAAAGATGCAGTCCTTTATAATGGTGGCAATTAAACAGAATCAACTGTAAGTGACTGACAAAATGATTTTGATGAAACACAATCTAATACAACATTTTTAAGCAAATATGTATCACTGGATTTAATAAGCCTCAACCTAGTTTATTCTATAAAGCAAAATGCTGTAAAATGCTAATACAGGTAGACAAGTAGGGAATGACCTTTTCAATTTCTTTTTTATTTATTCATTTGCTCCAACAGTACAAAGAAAATAAGCTTTACATAAAGCAAAATCTAGCAACCTACACACCAAGGCACACCTTCTGCTCACATCTGCATACCTACAATTACATTAGATGGTCTCATTTTAAGAAAAGTACTAAAAACCCAACAACTCCTACTTTGCTTAATCATTACAACAATAATTCAGCTGAGTTGCAATTGGAAACCTGACTGTATTATTCTTCCATTTTAATAAGCTTTACAAATGAAAATCTATTATGTCTAAACAGCCTGTGTAATGAAAAAATAAGAAAAAATAAGAAAAATCTGAGGGTATTGGAAAGCATTGCTTCTTTTAAGAGTGGACTCAAAGGCTTTAGAGAACATTTAATAGTGCCTGATAAAGTGATTAATTCTCTTTCCATTTGCCAGCCATTGGCTCTGTAACAGAGATGAATCCCTACAGAAGAGGTCTGTAGGATGGGTCTGCACACCCTGCATGCCACCACGTCCCTCTTTGTTGGGCACCCTAGGACAGATGGCTCTGCATACAGTCTCTTTCATAAAGTGTATGGCAATGCCAAAAAAATCAGTTGCTATGCAACCTCAGTGTCCCTTCACACCACCAGAAGTAGGTGATGTAGAAGCTTGCAAAAGCTGGTGATTTAGGGCAAGGAGCCTGCAAAGATGTGGCAATTCCAGGCTTTCTCATAGGTCATCATCAAAGCAATCTGCGGTAGCCAAAATGGAGCAGTATGGCAACCTGCTCCCGTGGCCTGCTGGCCTGAGCTGGGGAGAACCCACAGCAGTGTGTCAGCTGGCAGGCAGGAATCCTGCCACAGGTGGTGGTCAGTGGATCTCCACACACCAAAGCAGGGATTGATTTCTCAGAGGAGCACCAGACAGTGAGGCATCTTCAACGAGGATGGAGACTACTGTATCCTACAGACTGACACAAGCGCTTTGCTGCCTCCCTTGGGTTGTGGAGGTGGTGAAGAGATGACACCACTGGAGGTAGAAATGATTTAACTGCTAAGTAATTATATGAAGAGGGGACTATGACCTTTATTTTGCTAGCTGTCTATTAGAAGAGCTTCTCTAATTTTGACTGGGACAAATTAGACAATTTCCAGAAATAGTTCCTGACCTTGAGCACATAAACCTTGAAGGCAACTATCGCACAGCAAATAATTAACTAAGTGATATATTACCAGATCATACTATAGCGTCCTTTAACGAGATGACATTCTACATATTCAAGCAGTGAACTCCTCTTCTCCCAGTCTGAGTTCTGCACAGATGAAAGTGAACATTAATAAGGGAACAGAAAGCAGAGGCTCAAGTATCTGAACCATGAAGAAGAGAATCATTTAAATTGTTCCAGTCTTTTGTCTCTGGCACCATGCCGTCTAGCCACACACACTCTGTAATTGAAACCACGCGGTGTGGGGAGTGGGTTCATTACTGCCTCTCACTGAGTCCTCTCATCTGCTAACCAGCTACTGAGTCGTTGCATCCTTAGGGTCAAGAAGGCTTCACCTAGATATTTGCTAGCACATATGGGGTCTTATTCCTTCTAGGAAATGAAAACTATATAATATTTAAGAGGCACAAATTCATTTCTGAGTCCGACTCCCAGATGATACTGAATGGCATGTCTAAGCATGTGTAAAATAAATCATCTGTGAAGATATATTCATAGACTTAAAATATAACAACAGTTTAAATAATGGATTCCTAATAATTTCCTAGGTGATAAATACTCTGCTTACTGCAAATCATTATTTGCTGAGTAATTTGCTGAGCTTTCCAGTGCTAAAAAGGACGTGTCCATTTTAGAATGAAGTACTTTGCCTGGAAAGAATTAATATTATTTTAATATTAAGTGTAATTCTAATTACATCTAGAGGAGATACCAAGTATTTCTCCTAATATGCCCTTAAATGAAACCCATATATTTTACACAACATATAAAATTAAGGTCTGATAATGATACTTTTGTAGAATTTAACACAGTCATATATATTTCATCAGACTTCACTCATTAGCTTAGAACTGCTATAGAACTAAACTTTTACTCAGGAAATGCAGATGAAAAGTCTGTCACTGCTCAAAATGCTCCTTGTCCTCTAAAGTAAGGCACTGCCAAGGAAGCTGAGGCAACAGAAAACTACCATGACAGAGGTCTCTGCAGTGCAAGAAAGCTGTAAATTTGGACCTGAGAACAGAAAGATGTTTTCAGAACAAGGAGTATGCTTTCAAGCTCATATCTTGCTTTTTCTTCTCAAGTATAAACCAGAAAAATATTTCCCATAATTGATGCATATATACTACTCTTAAACATTAGGCATTTAAACTTACTTGTCAAATTCTGCTGTCTACAGTAGGATTTTGTAATGTCTTCATAAACAGTTTAAAACACGAGGATCCAGTAAAAACATCATCAAAGGTCTGTCCTTACTACCTCCCTAAAACATTTTTAACCTATAACATTAAATGGGCTTGTGTTATCATGCAAATAAAATAAATCTATGGTGAATGCAAGAAGAACAATCCAAATCAAGCACCCCTTTTGAGTTATACAAAAATATCATGCGATATTCTGTGGGGGAGGAAAATAATATAGCAGGAAAGAAAAATTCACAGATTGCTTCTATTCTATCTTGAGGTCAAGATTTCACCTTTCTTCTTTTCAACACCGTTAGCCATTTCATCAGCCTATGAAACCAGAAGCACTTAACTTTTATATTTCAAGCTCTAATAATCCATGGCTGCCCTGGGAATTCATGGGGGGAATAAGTTAAGCACTTCAATTTAGGAAGCGATATTATTAAGATGAGGTTTTTCAGCTTGTATTTATTTGTGGGTACTGTGTTTTGGGCTGTGTTGTCTCTGGAACTCCTTTACTTAGATATAAACAGAAGTAACTGCAATTCTTCAGTCAAAATGTGTTGTTCTTTCACACTGTGCAGGAGCTTGATCACATTCACGCCTGTACATGTTTGACCAAGAAGCCTCTTTGATGAGGAAGCTCTTTTGCTATTTCTAGGTACAAGTATTCTCCTAACAAGTAAAGACAGGAATACTTTAAAACTAAGAGGGTGGCTTTAAAAAAAAAGACCCATTTTATTTACACCAAATAAAAGCTAAGTGATAGCACAAGATTAGTGTAACATTTAGAAAGATTCTGAGCAAACAGTCAGCAACCTGTAGATTTCCTCAGAGTGATCCATTTCCTCCTGTAGCTTAGCAACATTAAGAGTATAACAAACAAAAATTAATTGTGCCAATGCTAATTTCCATATGTGATGCTCATCCAAGAGCACTGGAACCATTTCTGTTCTAACCTGCACCCTACCCTACACCACATGCATACAATAATCAATGATCACAGTGTGGCTCAGGGAAGCACAGTGGTGTTGGGGTGTTGTGTTGCATCTAAGTAGGAATTGCACTGAATCTGTTCTGTTGGCTGCCAGTGGGAGCCAGTGCAGCTGAAGCAGATGTTTCATGTTGATAAGGAGAAACTGGAAAAGAAATTTCTAAGCCACTTTTTCTTTTCTCCTCACTTTCTCTACTATACTTGGCAATAGCCAATCTAGTACCTTTGCCATGTGCAGCCACTCTGCTTAGCGTAGCCTTGTTCATCTCTGTCCATAAATCCAAATTAGCATTAGTTATGCTAAATCCCAAATCTCCTCCTTTCAAAGCTCCTTCTCACTCCTCCAATTGGGAACTCTCACTTGCCATCAGATAGGGGTATTTCACTTATGTTTGGTTATCCTTTATTACAGATCAAAGAGGAAGAGACTCAGCCTACATCAACACTGTTTATCAACATAGCTTTAAAAATTCACATAAAATGGGCATTCATTACCTTACTGCTAAGACATCTGAATTACCAATGCAATTTCAGTATAATTCTATAAAGTTGTGATCAGACTCTGCCATCTTCACTATTTTTGTTAAATTCACCACAGCATGAATAGTCAAAGCCAAAGAGGAGCAGCACGAGCCCGAACTAAGGGAACGGAAACCTCATCCTGAAACTGAGCAAACCAGATAGGTTTCAACAAAAGCTACCCTAGATTTACAGAATAGTTTATATTGCATAAGACCTCTAGAGGTCATCTAGTCCAACCCCTCAGCTCAAAGCAGATCCAGGAAGACCTGGCCGGTCAGGACCCTGCCCAGTCAAGTTCTCAGCACCTCCAAGCATGGAGACTTGATATCCTGTCAGCGCCTTTATGCCAATGTCTGACCACGTTGAACAGAACTGATCCTATACCATTCAAAATGTCCTGTGTTTCCACCTGTGCCTGCTGTACTTCATCCCATAGCTGTGCACACTGAAGAACAGGCTGGCTTCATTTTCTCTCCACCCTTCTACTTGACAGCTCTGGACGGTAATGTATGTTGGGGAGGCATGGGAAGGGTATCCCTGCCAGCCCTGGCTGCACTTGCCTGGTGTTTTGTCATTTGGGAGCAGGAGTAGATAGAAAAAGATTAATCACTTTGCCACCACCACCCCTGAAGAAATCAGAATCACAGAATGTTAGGAGTTGGAAGGGACCTCGAAAGATCACCTAGTCCAACCCCCCTGCCACAGCAGGATTCCCTAGACCAGGTCACACAGAAGTGCGTCCAGATGGGTTTTGAATATCTCCATAGAAGGAGACTCCACAACCTCTCTGGGCAGTCTGTTCCAGTGCTCTGCCACCCTCACTGTGAAGAAATTTCTATGCTCTCTATGCTGAAATGGCCTCAGATTATGTGCCTGCTTGTGGAGTCCCTTCTACAAAGCAGCAACTTTCCCTACTGCCCTTATGGCACGACTTTGGATAGCCAGACAGGTTACAGTTGCCCTGGGTACTGTAGTTCCAACACCTCCCTACACTCTTCTCTGACCACTTTTTTAGATTTGGGAATAAACTCCTCCTTGTAGTGACCTCCCAAACATCAGCCTAAAGAACAAATCATTTTTTGACTATCTGTGCATTTTTCATCTCCTCCTCCACAAGGAAAGGCCACGATAGCCTCTACAACCCAAACTTTTGCAAGTCAGCTGAGTTCTGTGGAGCTTTAGGAACCATCAGCCTGGATTTCATGGGAAGACAACCTTTTCCCTTAAAAATTAGTTCACAAATTAGCTAAGAGTTTGCAAGTAGAGAACTGTATTGGAACACATTCTGGAAGATGTGAACACACCACTCAATGCCAATGCAACCTCAGGTACAATTACAAGATGTTTAACAATAAGATAAATGATACCTTTCTCAGTGGTTAAAGTGTTTGAAGGAGAATAAATAATAAAAATCTCTAAAATACACTCTGGGTTTTATTATCCTTTAAAAGCTCTACAATATTAGTTGCAATCACATCTCTACTAATTAAATATATATTAGGCTACAAAAATCAATGTAGTTAGAGAAAGTAAATCAACAGCAGAATGTAGCTTACCAATTACAGTGAAAACAGCTTACTAAAATGTAAGGGCTACTAAATGCTGTGAGGCTTTTCAAGGTATTTCCTTATCATTAGTCTCTTAGTTTTGTGAAGTCCAAAAATATTTAACATTTAACAAAATTTACTTGCAGAGGAATCTTAATATGTAAAATCTTCTGAAGAGAAGTACAATTTGTTTCGTTAATTGAATTACTATCAATAAAATGACAGAAGTTAGAGGATGTCAGGGACAAATTTTTAACACTAAGTTAAGCACTAGGGAAAGAATTTCCACAAGCCATTATCTAATCACACAAGCTACACTGCCAAAATCTTCAGGAGTAATGCAGGTGAAACATAGCTGCTGCTTTACATTTCCATAGGCTTGCATCACCACCACTGTAACCATGCAGCTGTTTCCCAGTCATTGATCACTGTAGGTATCTGCCCACCTTAAAATGGCAAGGAGTAAAGACTAGCCATTCCAAAACTCTGCCTTAGGAGCTCCCATCCTATGAGGTTTGCTGTGAAGATCTCCATGCAGTGTCTCCTTCTCTTCCACTATGAGATGAACCCAGCCCATTTGATCCACTAGCTCAGGGGAGATGCCATCCCAAGCAGTAAATCAGGGACTGTGATGCTTTGAGGGCACCCGCTGACCACTGCCAACAGGTCACCTGCAGAACCACTCTTCCAGGTAAGCTTCCACTGAGGAAACAGTGAGAGCTGAGTGAATATGTGCAGAGGAGAAAAAAAGGAACCCCACTGGCTTTGCCCTGTTGGAGAGCTGGGTAAAAAAGGGCAGAGCTGACACAGGGAAGAACTGCTGCTTGTATAGACACAAACGGCTTTGGAGCCACAGTTTTCTAGAGATATTTCCTTCTTATACAATGCAGGGAAGAGGGAAGCTGCTATTAATTAATGGTACAGAACAAGAGCCAGCCCTCTGACAGAATTCTTTCTGGAAAAAGGAGAAGTCACACACATAGATTTATGTGGGCAAGTCACTGCACATGCACAGTTAGAAGTATGGGAAGGAACAGGGTAAAAAGCTCTGAAGCTCCTGTGTACTTGTCAATCCTCATTTTGGAAACAGATCAATTTCAGTGGGAGTCTGAAATTCTTGTCTGCATCTGATGCTATACAAAAATCTCACTTAAGTCCTGTGAAAATTTTACCTTGATGCAAACTATTAAATCCAAACTAGAAGGTGAGCTTGAGCTCAGATCTTCTGGTTTGCCTTATTATGCTAGTGACACAAAGAACACAACTGGATTTCTTAATTCCTGGATTACAAACTGTAGCATCATTAAGACACTAGTCACTGATAAAGGCTTCTGTACATGTTATTTGTATTTTAAGTGAAAAACTGCAAAATCAAACCAAACAGACCTCTAGCAATGAAAAACACCCTGAACCTGCTGCTGCCTGTCAGACCTGTGCCCTCAGGTATAAATTGGTATGCTGCAATAACTTTAGAGTCATGCATAAAAAAGAAGTCCATCTGGATGTAAATTAAAACACCATTAAGATTCAAAACTTGGTGATTTCTATATCCATATAAAGCTTCTAATCTTTCCTTCCTTTCCACCCCTTCAACCTCTGTGGTATTTATGACTGGTTTGTTTGAATTAACTAATGGCTTAGGGTTTTCTGAAGGTCATCACCCTGGTTTACACACATGGCTGAATTACCTATCTCCACAGCTAAAAGCATCAGAGATTAAATTTGGAGTTAAGCATTCTTTCTAGCAGGGATTGCAAATCACTATCTGCAGCAATGCCTTCCTTCAACCTTGACACTGCCCAAAATGTCAGACACCACCACCCAGCCATCAAAGCCCTGCACCCTTCTGAAGGTCACTGCTTTCACATCATCCAGCCTGAGCTCAGATACTCAGCACAGCTTTCTGCTGTGAGGAAGCTCCTGACCCCAACAGCATCCTGTGGGAAGCTGGGCTACACCTGCAGCCTTTCAGCACAGCCAGGCTCTCTCCTGACTCCTGCTTTCCCTGGAATGAGGAACCCTGGGAAAAAAGGAGTCTGGAAAAAAAGGCTAATCTGCCAGGTGCATTGTTTTGTGTCCACTGTGGGGCATTTAGTCCTACCCACAGGAAACTGAGACTATGAAAGAGACCCTGAGTGTCCATTCAAACCCCACGAGCAGGACAGGTCTGACAACTGACATGCTCACTTCCTGTCAGACAAAGTACATCAGTATTAACTACAGAACACTCAGTAATGGCAGCTTCTGTCTTTTCCCCTCCAGCAACTTTGCTACAGCTACTGCTCCCCCAGCACACTGCCAGTAAGACACGAGAGGAGAGAATGAGAAGGAAAGAGAAAGCAGAAGAGCAAGAACTTAGCCAAACTTGCTTGGCTTACACACTTAAAAGAGGAAGCAGCTTTTCCCATAACTACACTTGACTGCAACCCATCACAGAAGGAAAACACAACAGGCAAAGAAGCTGCAGCTGTTACTGGAAAAGATGTACAAAGAAATGCTGCCAAATTGATTTCCAAAAGTATCACAAACCTGAACATCCCAGGAAGGCTGAGTGTCTGCAATAAGGCTGTATGGAAAGGAGAGAAGAGATGCCATTACAGGTGTTTATCTGCCTGCATGAAATAAAGGAAAATGCCAGTATTCCTTCTCTCTTTTCACAAAAACCAAACAAACAAAAACCCCACAACGTTTTAGCAGCTACTGTGAGGCCAAGGGAAGAAGCAGCAACGGATCTTGCCTGGAAAGGTTGGCTCTCTTTAGGGAATCTTGCAGGGTGCTGGAAGTTATGCTAACCTTCTACTGCAGAGCTCTTTCCAATGCATTATTTAGATCTAACATATTAAATGTATAAAGGAAATGCAGAGTCATATAAATGCAGGGAATACCAAAAAATGCATAGATATAAATTGTATAAGCTCATGCTATTTGCATTGCTAATATTTTAATTATGCCTAATAAAAATGAAAGGGAAGTTTCCCACAGCGTGAGGTCGCCAGAGCACCGTGGGCAGGAACAGGAGCATGTTGCAACCTATTTGAAGACTTAAAACAAAAATTCCCTGCATAATTGTACTATAAAGTAGAAGTTTAAAAACTTCTTTGCAATCAGAGCCAGAAGGGCTAACCCTTCACATCTTAACCAGATGCAAGAATATTTTGATGGAGACAGTCACCCAGAATGCCAGCCCTCAAAGATGTGAAACTCTGCTGTTCAGCACAGCACAGCATTAAACCTGAACCTTTCGGTCAGGACTGTTTAGCTCTCAACTTTGTGAGCTGCCTCATCTAGCTTCCTAGCTGGTTCAATAAGTTGATGTTGGTAACACTAACCCATCTAGCTGTGCCCAGCCACTTCTGAGGGGAGTACAACCCTGAGGCAGAGTGATAGGTTCAATCACTTCTGGGCAAAAAGAACAAATTTGAAGTCACAGTGCTCTCCTTCTCCTCTTCTGAAAAGAACAGTAATGAAGCTGATGAGCTATTTCACCTTTACCAAAAGCCTTAACCACCCTTTAATACTAAAAGTGCATCCTGGAATCTGAGCAGCTCAAGATAAAAATATATTCACATTATGCTGAATTCTCCAGGAGCAAATGCCATTCATTTTCAGTAATTATTAACCTAACAGACCACCAAATTCAAGCACTCTAAAGTATGAGTGAATCCATGTTTCAACAATATCAGCTTTTCTTAATGAATACATCCATGCCTTCTAAAGATTAGGAATCAAAAATAGAAAAAAAAAGAAAAAGCAGCTCAGCTCCATCTTGACAAACTTACTGGGTTTTAGTAAAGTATAATAGAGCCCAAGCAGTGTTTCAGATGAAGATGCATTTGCACAAAGAAAGCTTGAAGGAGCAAAGACACATATTCCATGTACCCAGAATCATTAACCAGCCTTACCAAAATGGTAGAATTTCAGCTCAGTCTAATCCACCCTACTTCTTCTTAAGATTGCCAATATTGAGATGCACTATGCTTCCACTGCCTAACAGCTCAGGAGATCTCCAGTACCTGGATGACCAACTGTGGCATCTGGCTAAGGAATGTGGAGACCAGTTCTCACCTTTTTGGCCTTGTAGGCACTACTGCATTGGGAGGTGTGATAGCAAAGTTAGTTTCAGCTTTGCTAACTCAAACCACTTGTCATTGCAAACAGACTGGCTTTTCTCACTGCAGCTACCTTATCCTGAGCTTAACTTCTGACATTAACTGTAGCCCCAATTACTCAAGTTTCTATATGGGGGGAGAAGAAAATAAAAAAAGCTAGCAGGGGGCTGAAATGAAGCTGTAATATTTAATCAGTGTTAAAACTGAGTTGGGAGTCATTCCACACCCAACAAATTCATTCTGGTGGCAAACTCTTTAAGTCACAGGTTATTAAAGGATTTTTCTCCTCTAACAAACTGATGTCTCACTGCTGTAGAGAATTTCTGCAGGTTTATGTAAAAATTCAAGTAACCCTTTGATGAAACATGAATTTGTTGCACTGTTCTGACAGGCAGATAGACTAAACTATACAGAACTTTGTTTTGAGAATCAATAACTTTTCCCCCAATTTTCCTGATCCTGCACCAATGGTGCTGATGAGGTGACATTTGAGTTCAACTCAAGTGAATGACTATTCCTCAGCCCCTTGCAGGATTAGTCTTCTCAGCACCAGCTCCACAACCCTCATCTCCGGAGCTGCTTGCTTGAATAATCCCACTGGCACCCAGCACAACTAGTGTGGGTAGAGCAGATCTGCAGGAATCCAGATGGCTTTCCAGGTCCAGAAATTATAAAAAACAATTCCTCTTCTCCAAAATACATGGATACAATTGGTGTTAGATCTACAGCAAGAGATGAAATTGCATGCACCCATTAATCAGTACTGTCTGCAGAAAAACTGCCACCAAAACCTCGAGAGCTTCCCCAGGTTTTGCATTCAGTAGAGGCACTTTATCCTGTGCCACTGCATTCTTGTTATGATAATTTAAAAGTGACAACATTATTCTTCATGACAGAAACAGCTGATGATATTACATGAATATTAACATTGCAATAAAATATCTGCATTTTGACAAGATAAACCACAAAATGTAAAAAGTTATTAAAAGAGCCTGAATCAGATTTTTTTCTTAAACTACATAGCACAAAGTTCCCAATACATTGTAAGTTGTGCTTTTCAAATCTCTGTTGATTCTTTACCCTTCCTTTCCCCATGTCCTAAAAATAACAACCCTGGCATGTTGGGTTGTGTGTGCCTGTGTGTGAGCATCATTCTAAGACTCAGCAGAACGAGAGAGACAAGAACGTTTGTCACATACAAAAAGCAGCACCAATAATTATTCAATGAATTTAGAAATCAGCTCCAGCAGTGAAGTATATGAAATTCCTGCTGATATTGGTCATCTGAGAAATAATGATTTATTGCTGTTCTGTGCAAGCTTACTTATGTGGATGCAATTTTCCACTAAGAAATCAAAACAAAATAAGAAGCCCAAACATGTGCATGGTTCCTTTAAAGAGACTGAGAAATAAATTGAATACTAATAAGTATGTTTAGCACAGCTGATTTAGTCTGTGTCCATGAAGTGTAAAACCCCAATGCAAAAACCCCAGTGTAGCCCAATTAACTTTACATATATTTTTGTAAATGGGTTAAGAAATAAGTACTCCTGCACAGAATTAGAGGGAGAGTCTGTAACACTCATTTCTTGAGAACATTCTGAAGGCTTGCTATTCCTTGCTTTAAATGCCATTCAGAACTTCATTCCTGTGAATGCAGCCACTTTGGATTTGCAGCAAGGTAATCAGGCTCCACATCTGAGATTTTTAAATCAACTCTGGTGGCTTCACAGGAAAAGGGAGAAAAAAGAAAGAAAAAGAAAAAAAGAAAAACACAAAGTCCAAGTTTTAAATCTGGCCTTTCAATTTGGGCCTTCAATTACATACAGATTTGATGGCAGGACCTGAAAATGGCTATCAGCATATGCATGAAAAGTAGCCAGGTACCACAGTAATACAGAACATAACATATGCAGCACTAAACCCCACAGACTCATCACAAACAGCACTGGGAGACTGGATTACTCCAAAGAGAAGTGGAATGCCCCAAAAGGTACTATTTGGGCTTTCTTTATTGCAGAGTACTACAAGGCCTACTCAGTCACAGATTTATGTCCAGTGTGCTGTGCATTAGGTACAGTTGCAAACCATTAGCAGAGTCAGAAATCTTTGCAACCAGCACCTTAAAAACACAACAACCCTCCCCACCCCCAAGACCTCATGGTGATAACAACAGAAGAAAGCTTTTCAAGATGTTGAGTGAACATTAAAGCACTTAAAATTAAAGGCATTCTATTGTGAGCAAGAGCTTTGCCGTAGGACAAGATAAGGAGGAAGCCTTGTCACTAATTCCCTGCACCAGCTCTCTGGGGGCTACATCCATGAGGGAGGAGAAGAGACACAGAATTCCTGCTGGTTTTTCGACACAAGAGTGATACTATCACCACATCAGTTGCCCCAAAACATACAACCAGTAACTCTAAGGTTCCTGCTTTAACTACAAAATGCAGATTTGAATCACAAAAAATAGCAGGTTTTCAAGAAAGATGAGAAGCTGCATTGGTTTTAGTCTGCAATGTTTTTCCAGAATTTTATGTGAAGAGCTGCCTGTTCTGGTGGAGTCCCAGTCCCTGGAGGTGCTTAAAAAGCATCTAGATGTAGTTCTTAGGGACTTGGTTTAGTCCTAGGGACATGGTTTTAGAGGACGGTGACAGGTTGATGGATGGACTGGATGATCTCAGAGGCCTCTTCCAACCTTGAGAATCCTGTGATTTTTCACTTTGTTCTGAAGAAAAAGGAATCCAGAAGCATTGTCTTAATAGCAATGCTTGGATCAAAGAGGTTTTTAAAATGAAAACTAAATCCTCTCAACCTGTGCCTGTAGATGTAACTGAGCATTCCCAAAGTTGGTAGAATTAACTATTCTGGAAATGTACAGTAATACCAGATGCTGCAGCCAGTTGTTGTTATTCAGAGAAAATGTAAATTTGAACACAACCTGACAGTATGATGCTCTCTTACAACTCTTATGTTTCTTATAGAGTTCCAGCTGGGAAATTATAACTGGAAGACATCTGTCCTTATATCTTATATTCCAAAAATCTGTAAATGACAAGCTTTTTATCAGACTGGCTGAGAGCTTTTTGTTGAAAATATAATTTCTCATATAATCAATTATCTATCCAATTAGATAGCTTTTTGAATAAATCCATCTTTTCAGAAAAAGGAATGACAGCTCCTCAGACTCCCACTAATATCCTACAAATATCCTAATCAGCTTCCTACAGTCATACATGCTCTATGAAGCAAAAGCCTGATTGGGTCTCCTTGTAATTGTGAGCCTAACTTCATCTAATAGCTCTTGCTAAGTAATAAGCTTACCAGATATCACATGAAAATGATGGCACCAAGTTGAATACATACTTTGTACTGCTCCTGAATGAATATGAATGCCTGTTTAACTTTACTCAGCACTTGATCCTGATTCCATTCAGCTCACAGAAGAAAAACAGTCCTTGATATTAATGCAGCAGAATCGAGTCAGTAGGCACGTAACCCACTCAATTTCTGCAGAATACTCAGTTAAGAGTATTTAACTCTAGCTAAATAGATGCCTATGCACTCCTAAAATTGGGCTTAAATATTTGAAATTCAAGAGCCAAATATTACATGGTGAAAGATCTGATCCTTTGGATCCAGCTGTCATACAACTCTCGGTAGGCTTGAGTCAAGGATATCAGATCATTCTACCTACTGAAGTGCCTAGGACCTTCCTCTGCAATCACCACACTGCAGAGAGCAGACAGTCTGTGCAGTGCTAGGGAACACAAGGCAGGATGAATAAAGCACTCTAGGAGAGAGAGAGTGACCTCTAGATGACCTCCAGCCTTTCTTTCCACCCTAAAATGTTCTATGGTTCGCTAATATAGGCTCAAGCCCAGGACACCAGTTGTCGTCTTAAAACATAAATAAGCAAAAGATCTAGAGAGCTCCCAGCACAAGCCTAGAAAAGAGAACTTACTGTTCAAGAGAAGCTTACAAAGCTAGAAGGGAACTGGGTATGAGTTTGGATTTGTTTTAGTTGTGCAGTCCTCCCTAAAACAACTTTTCTCTGGAGTCCCAGGGGTATACAATTTCCACTCTTCCAATTGAGATGTGAACAGTCAGGAATGGACTTAATTCTGCTCACAGGCACATCACAGGTTACCTACCTTTTTCCCTCCTCAAAATTGCATATATACTTAAGAGAAACTCAAAAGTTAAAAGGCTTTGGATGCTCATTTTAGCTTTAATATTCACCAGAAAAGCAGCTTTTGTTCTATGTGACTCCCTTCAAAATCTTCCAGATGTTTTCACTAAATAGAAATCTTGCTAAACATCACTGCCAGGTGTTATAGACACTTGTAGTCCAGCAGTAATTTCACTTTCACTGGCCAAACAGCAAAGTCAACCAATTGCTACTTTGTTCCACTCCTCAAAACAGATGAAAACAATACTGTTGTGGTAAGCACAAAAAAAGAGCATTTGAATTTTAACTGGAACTGCTAAGGTCAAAATGGTCTGTGCTTACACAGCCAAGTCTAGTAACACAGGGTATGAAATGACATTGGGTGAGTATTCCAAGAGTTAATGAACACCAAGGGGGACACAAATACATTTATGTTGATATTTTGATGGAGAATTTGGTTGGTGGCATGCTCCTGAGGGAACCATGACTGAGATAAGAAGTATGAGCTATGAGACTTTAATTTCTAAGAATTCCTTAGAAAATAAATAAATAAGCAGCCACAAAAGTTTTGATGGCTGGTGTATGGAGAATCATACCTGGCTTGCAGCCCCTGGGGAAGAGTTAAAAAAGAATTCAAGCAAATCCAAGCAAAAATAAGGTATAGTGAAAACAAGCAAATAGAAAATGCAAAGGGGGGTGCTTGAAATGAAAACAAGATTATTCCAGTGTGCTACAGGAAACCAGCAAATTGTAAATAACACATTTGAACCATCATGAAGACAGATTCATTGAGGTCCTTGGTATTGAAATGTCATTGTTCTATTTTTAGGTGCCTGGTATTTAACACAAAATATGACCTGTACTAATTGATACTTAACTACTGTATTTGATTTCTACACAAGATATAAAGGAAAAGACAAGACAAATGCTTTATAGACATCAAGATGAAGGCATCAAGAAGGACAGTGATGAAAACTGGAAGGGTTTAGTTCAGATCTTCTCAGTTACCATCCTGTACACATCAGTCCTTCACTGTCTCTTTCACTAATTTGCATGAGCACTCTAACTGACAGCTTGTTAACAGCTTATTAGGAACTCTGAAATCCTGCAACAAATACCACACACAGAACAACAGAGTGGCCAGAGACTCTAGTCACAAATTCTATTTTAGAAGTCCTAGTTGAAACTTGCAGGTCAAAAAAATCCATCTTGAGTGTGTAAGAAATAATGAAGATTGGGGTGGGGCTAGAAAATCAGCAGATAAAGGAGTAAGAATACATGAACAGCCCCAGCAGGTCAGACAAATGGTCCATCCAGCCTAGTGTCTTGTCTCCAACAGCAGCAAGCACAGTGTGGTAGATCCCACGCACTCTCAGCCTCAAGCAATCTGCAGCTCTGGAACTGCCTAAGCCAGGAGTGGGGACTCGTGTTTAACAGCCAGTGATGGATTCTCTTCTGCTATGAACCCCTCTAGATGTATTTTGAACCCCTGTAAAGTTTGAGAATCATTTACTTGGTTTAAAATGTCTCACTGTTGATGATTTTTCTGGAGGTACCATCCTGATGCTCATCTCCTTGGGAAAAACAAATTAACAGGGAAGCTGCAACTCTTCCTTTTCTGCATTTCTAAATATAATGTAGTTACAACATGGCCTTACCACAGCCTACAGAGGAAAATGTCTATTAGCATGGATTGCAACATATCACTTGAAAGACAATAACAGCATCATAGCACATAGAGAGAGCTATTTGTATTTTCTGGTGAGGGAGTACAGAACTACTGAATGTTGTCCTTACTTATCTTAGGATGAAAGCCTTATTATAAGCTCATTTCAGTTGAACAAATCTCTCTGGGCTCCCTGCTGAGCAAGGCATTTAAACTTTAAAGCTGAAGGCATTCATTTGCCTTTGCTGACAGGGAAAACCTTACTGCACCAGCTCCACGCTGCAGATGGAAGCTTTCAGCTGGCTGGGTGGCAGGATGCATTAAGGCATTTAGCTGCTTACTGCGTTCCTCTGCAGCGCACGGACATCAAAGGCATTCATTTCCACGGCTAGCAAGAGTGGACTCTTCAGTGCAACCATCGTTAGCCTGCTCGGCTTGAAGTGCTCTTCAGATTCCAAATAGGGAATACGGTGACAAAATATGCTGGGCAACGTTTTCTCAGAGCATTCTGACTCGCTGTTATTTTGGAGGAGTGTTTAGCAGAGAGGTCCAGGCACTGGAGAGCTGAGAGGTGCTTCTCTGGAGCAGGGTACACAGTATCCCTCAATATGGAGAAGAGGCATGTTACAGAACCACAGCTTTCCAGCTTTCACTGGCCACCTTCCTGACAGCTTCAACTAACAAAAGTTTTTGTTTGTTTCTTTTTCCTTTTAAACAAAATAACCTTTTGCTTATTCCAGCAGGTGAGCTCTGCCTATGAAAAGTGCGTGTCAAACACCAATATTCAAAAGCCTGACTACAGGCTCCAAAAGGCACCATCTACTTCTGTGTACACACTTAGGAGCAAGATCTTAAATGCTTATCTTATGTATTGGGGGACTCAGAGATCAGAATCAAAAGTTTAATCACTCCAGTTCACCCAAGTGTAACATGACCCAAGATCAAACACTCAAATCACAGAAACTCCCTGCCACATACAGCAGGGCAAATAAAAAAGAAAATTACTTTCATCTCATGTATCTCTTCAATTTGACTTAGTTTCAGTGGTGGATCTGGTCTTACATGCACTAATACTCATGAAATCAACAGCAGTTTGCTTTATTTCAGAAGAGCAGCTTCTGATCATCTATTCTCAGCAGCTTCTTCCATTGGAATGCCAAAAAATGTATTTTTAAATAATGATGGTGTGAATATGGCAAAAAATTCAACTCAAATATTCTGTGGTCTGTTATAATATATGTGTGAGGGGATTTGGATTGATTGGTTAGGCTTTCTAAAAACATATTCACAGTTTACTGTTGCAAATAAGCATGAGAGTGATTTAATACTAATTGTTATCAGTACACAGATCAGGAAGATTAGGAAATCACTGTGTGACTGTAGTGTTCATTACCTAGACTGCATGCAGGTACCAATAGCGTTCACAGTGCTGCAGGAATAAATCAGGAGCCCAAGTCAAAATCTCTCTGAAACAGAGACTAATTGACATCTGAGGAGCTAAGTAGATGCAATAATTAGGGAGAAATGAGCTTACCAGACTGTACTTTTTAATCTATCTATCACAAAGATACTAAACACAAACCAAAACACCAGCAATCACCATCATTAGTATTGGGTCATGAATTCAGGGAAGAATCTGTGCAGGTCAGTCTTAAAAAAGAAAGAAGACAGCCCCAAGAACTCATTTTGTTAGTTGACAAACACCTTACCTTAGTCTACAAAAATATGTATGTGTGCTGCTAATTTGTAAATGTGTAGGTATTTGAGCTATTTTACATTGAAGTCAAGGGACTATCTGCTTAAGCTAAAGAACTGTATGAACAGTTCACTTAATTAACACTAGGATTAACAGCAGTATTTAGCACTTTACTAATATTAAGACTTCTCCAGTAAAATAATAAAATCTTTGCCAGTTTATGTTACTGAAAACTGTGGTGTGGACATTATTTTTATGACTACATTATACTACATGTTTTGCTTCATACATTAACTCTAAAAAAAATATTATTTTAGGGTTCAAAAATTATGTAGTTTTTACCTATAAATTAAGAATTCCTTTTACAGCTCATCATACAACTACTAAAAAATATAACAGGGTATTTAATGCTTTTTCTTTTCTGTGCAAGAGTTTTAACTGACATAACTAATATTAACAAAAATGACTTAACATTCCTCTTTGTAAAGCTCAACAAGAATTTTAGTCTGATGTTCAACAAAGACTTTATCCATGGAACTACTGACAGACCATTCATTAGGCTCACAAAAAGAACAAATTAACTCTAGAATCTGTTGTCTTTTGGTGCACCCTGATTGCTTTTCTATTCAGGCTCTGCCTGTTACTGCTTTGAAAATATACTTGTAGAACTGGCTTTAACGATTAGGAAGATGACAGAGAGAGCCAACCCACAATATGGTAAATGTTAAAAGTGGCAAGATCTTAAATTTAAATTCCAAGTGTCCAGCAGCTAAGCAGGGCAAGCTGAAAGGAGTGGGGATTGCTACAACGTTGGCTGAGAGTCAATTTTTACAGGCTGATTACCTACTGTAGCTCCCAGCACTTTTGATGGCGTTTGGCAATCTTTACTTTACTGACAAATATTTGCATAGAGGCAAAATAAGGCATTTTAAAGGGCCTCAAATCAGCTGTAAGAAGAAAAACCAGCTGTATTTACTGTCCTCCAAAAAAGGCCCTGCTGCTGTACCAAAATTTGTGGTGCTCCATAACTACTGAAATTGTGACACAAGATTGCAGTCACTTTTATCTTACCCTAAGCATTACTATTCCTACGACTGTAAAGGAGCTGCACTATCACTTCGTAGTCTGTTTAGAACTGGCACAGCTCCGACAGAAGTCATCCTTTTCTCTAGCCTGCTCTTTGCAAATCACCCAAATGCTAGCAGTTGAAGAGAGCCTTTGATTTCTTTTCATGTTGGCACTGTAAACCCCCTCTTGTTCAAGACACACATATCCCTCAACTTCTGACAAAAGCAAGAACAAATTTCCTAACCAAAACTGAAAAGTCCTTGGCTTTTCAAATGACTATAAATTGCATGGCTAAGTGCATATGGCCACAGGGCTGTCACAGTTACTTTTCTTGACAATTCATCATAGCATACTAATTCTGTAATATCATTACTGTGTCTCTTCTCACTGTACTGATCCAGCCAGTTAATTTAATCAACTAATAATAGATTCAGAAATGGATGCAAAGGGCCCTAGCACTTCAAATTATATTACTAGAGATGCACAGCAGTGAAAGCAACTTATTCTGTACTTGCCATTAAATATAACCCCAGTAAGTTACACTCTTCTAGTGAGTTGGAGATTTTCCTTTAAAAGCAAAAGGAAAAAATGGTGTAAGTTCAAAAAAGGTCTTCTTCAACCAGATTAAAAATTCAGTTTATTTCATACTAAGCATAACTTCTAATTACATTGCATTAATTTGAAGAAAAAACCCAATCATTTAATTATCATAATTACTGCAAGTAAGTTTCAAGGTAACAAACCACTGCAGGTAAGAAATATATATCTGTAGTGGAAGCTAAAGGTGTATGATTAACTGTAAAGTGAACCATTCAAAAATGGACTATTAATTTCATTAAATTTTAATCTTCTCTGAAAATGTCAGTGATGATTAAAAACATTAGTCTCCACCATCTCAGTCCATTTTGCATGTTGTATAGACTAACACTTAAACATCGTATTCTGTAAGGAAAAACATAACACAAACCACTGGCAAAACTGAAATGCAGGCTCCATCCATTTGTTGCTTCTAAAACACTCACAATCAAAGTAGCATCTAGTGAAATATTCAAGTGTGCAACAGAGGCTCTGCTCACTTCAGCTAAGAAATGGACACAACCCCAAGGGCACATCCTGCAAGATGGCTCAGACCTGATGTGGGGGCAGGCACACCTCATGCTTCATGGAACGATTCTGGGGGCGTGTGCGTGCACAACTGTATCCAATATACATATGTGTATGCTCAAAGCACCTCCATCCTCCACCAGCAAGGTGGTTTTGCTTTACTGCTCCCAGTTGAGTAGCAGAGTTCTCATGCAGGACCACATGGAGGGCAGCACCAAGGGCAGGGGTAGCCACCAGGGACCAGACTCATCTGAAGCCACGGACTCAGCTGCCTCATGTCCCGTTTGTGCTACTGGAGTATTAAGAAGGACAGGGATGCTCCTCTGGCTACAGTGTACTGTGAGGAAGTCATGTTCAACAGACTCCATTTCGACCCCCACGAAGAATTTTCTACTTAAGATTCAATCTAGAAGACCTGCCAATGTCAATCCAATTAATCTTTTGGGGAGCTTAGACTGAAGTCAGTGAATCTCTTTGCTTGCTGAGGCATTCTGTGTACTGAGGCCCAAAAACAAGGCAAAAGCGTGTTTCCTGATGTAAACAGAGTTAATTTTGGCAAAACTCCGTGAGCAAGGGTGATAGAGATTTATAGACTTACTCTCTGGCCGTGATTCAGGAAGCCAAATGTTTAACATTTTAAAAGCGATTAGAGGCCTCCAAAATGCAATGAATCTTCTGTACCTGCCAAAGCACACTCCCTGAAACAAGGCTGCCTGAATTCAGACTCACATGAAGGCCAGACTAAATACATATTTCTTAAAACACATTATGCAGGGATCACTGTGTGCTCTCTCTTTAAGGTGTCCAACGTCACTCGTTCCTAAGTACGATACAAATTATGCCTACCCGCTCTAAAAGCAAGGCATCTGCTGGAGTACCATAATCTAACAAAACAAATAATTTTCCTTTCATCAATATACAACAGCTTTGTTCATTACTGGGAAACGTTAGGTGGTGAAGTATTGAGTGCTATGCATTTTATGCTTAAATCAATGTACTGTCTTGCAGTTATGCCACCTAATGTGTTTTTAAGCCATGCGCTACAGAAATCAATGTGGTTCTTATTTGATATTCAGTGTTAAGTTCAGCCTCATAAATTTAGAATTGCACTCTGTTATTTTGATGGTTATGTATTAACCACGTCCTGTAAGGTTGATGATTTTCTATTCAGGCGTGCAGTACATCATGCCAGCTCTACACAAATGGCATGGGGTGGCTCTATTTCTACTGTCCGTTCTGGGAGAGAAAGAAACAGATGATTCATGTGACCTATCAGGGAAGAAAAATACACCAGATCAGCTACATTTCAGAAGGTGTATCAGTAACAAAATTAGGCTCCATAAAATTTAACTGAGTCTTTTCTGAGACAAACTGATTTGCAGCAGATAAATGTGTTTGATATACTTCATCTTACCAATATTTCACACTGGAACAGGCACACAACAGTTGATCATTCTTTGCAACCCATCTAGCAGGTGCTATGCTATTGTCTAGAAATCAAATGCTACACTGTAAATGCTTTTTTTTCCTAAAAAACTGATATTGGTGTACCCAAGAAAAAACAAGCCCTTTCCTAGCAACATCTAAGATGTTTTAACAATGGAAAAACTTTTCCTTTTTGTTATTTTTTTCACATATCTAAACAAACTTTCTCTTGTCCAGGAAGCCAGAAAACCACTGCTCTGCATGGCATGCTTCTGCTTTTTGTATTTTATTTTCCTTCCCATTTGCAGTTTAATTTCTTGCCATGAAACAAAGCACAGATTCTTAAATCACATGGCAACCTAAAGATTTTTTGCTAGCTTCATTAAATAGGGCCTCTCTTCAGCATTTTAGACCCTACCTTTTCATACAATACTAATGTCACTGCTTATTCAGTATATTTCAAAGCAGTTGTTATCCACAGTTAATTTGAGAATTGTTTTCCCCTTCATCACTGCACTGCTTTTGGCTTGGATAGAGTTAATTTGTGTAGTGCTGTGTTCTGTATCTGCAATGAAAAGAGTGTTGATAACACAGGGAGCTTTTAGCTATTGCTGAGCAGTGCTTACACAGAGACAAGGTCCTTTCTGCTTCCAGCCGACTCCACTGGTGAACAGGTTGAGGGTGCACAAGAAGCTGGGAGGAGGCACAGCTGGGACAGCAGACCCCAGCTGACCAAAGGGATATCCTCCACCATATGACATCATGCTCAGGATACAAAACTAGGAGAAGAAGAAGGAAAGGTGGCACGTTTGGGGTTATGTGGTTTTTCATCCCAACTCCCCGTTAGGCGTGACAGAGCCCTGCTTTCCTTGAGATGGCTGAACACCTGCCTGCCCATGGCAAGTGCTGAAGGAATTCCTTATATTGCTTTGCTTGTACATGCAGCTTGTGCTTTACTTATTAAACTGTCTCTGACTCAGCCCACAGGCTTTCCCCCTTTTCTTTCCCCTTCTGACTCTCTCCTCATCCTACCTGGGGGCAGAGAGTGAGCAGATCATTCCCCAGAGAGGTACAAAACAGCCTCACAAACAAGAGCTGACAAGCACCACCAGACAGTCCCAGTCTAGCAGACTTCCAAAAGGATGAGCCAGAAGCAAGCCACAGTAATGCTCTTAGTGACAGAGGACACTAGTTACACCAGATTTCCTCTATTGTCTTCCACTTTCTCAGGTGAAATCCTGAAACTAAATCCTCTTTCTTTTCCCAAGAGCTGTCCAAGACTGAAAAGGCCATTTCAAATCAGGGTGTGCAGTGCTGTCATCTTCTTTTTCAATGTCACTATAGCTTAAAAACTAAATGGATAAGCATCACAGGAAAGACTGTGTGTTTCTCCTGGCAGCAATTCAAATCACAGAAAATAATCTGCCTATCTACAGTGGAATCCAGGAGACAAACAAGACAGCTTTTCTTTTAAAGTAGCCATGTATACACTGGGCTTTGGCATTACCTAACCACTCCTTGCTACAGCAGAATAAAAAGGTGTTAATTTGTCAACCCAATGGGCTGGAGTGTCCTGACTGGAGGAAGAGGCACTCTACTTCTCTGCCCACAGTCTAAACTTCCAAAGTTTCTTGGAGTAAGCCCTGCATTTTCTGAATTACACTTTAGACCTATATGCCAGTGCAGAATAAGGCCTGCCACTACAGTAATAAAATCAAAACATACACGAACCATGAAATGTATTAAATTAGGCACTGCCAAACATCTGCAATTGCTTTTCCATGACTGGGAATAGGCAAGTAAAGTTGGTTTCATTTTTGAACTTACTTTCATTAGTTGCTTTTGATAATAAATACAGAATGACAACACAGGTCGAATTTGAGTGAGTTAAGAATCACAAATAAAACCACTTTTATATGGCCTTGTTAGAGGAAGGTGAAGAAAATTTGTTGTTTCTGCCTATGTAGCCTCTGTCTATGGCACAGGGACAACTACTACATATGAGACCTGATGTAATGAATTGTTTCAGTTCAACTTCTGTCAGCTAGAACTGCAGACATTCTATGGTAGGAGATTTATTATTAAGACTATCCTGAATTGACTGTCAAGCTAAAATACATTTTATGTATGCATTATTAAAATATGTCATGGCATCTGATTTTTTTGTGCTTCTGCTAGCCAACTATCATCACGTGCTGCTAGGAATTAAATTCTGCTGGGGGCAGGATCTCTCTATTCTAGAAGACACATCAGCTTAGAGAGCGCTGCTGTTTCGGAGGGCCATAGGTCTTTCTTCTTCAGAAGACACTAAAGACTAGCAAGAGCACTGAACACACAGAAACAATTGGTAAGGAATTCCAAATGACTGGGAAGAAACACAATCATACTCAAAGCAGGTGTTGTACAGTTGCACTTGTATCCTTTTACAGGGTTTTTCTCTAAAGCACAATGACATGCTGGCAAGCAATAACAATTTTTACTATAAACCTGAGTTCTGATTTTCTCTGCACAAACCACATAGAGATTTATATTTTGACAGTGGGAAGTGGGAAATATTTATAGTTAAAGAGAAGGAAAAAGGAGAGAGCACTATACAAAGTATGTCACTTAATAATTATCTTTCTCAAAATAAGAACTGTTTTTGTTCAAGGTATCTGTTAAGTAGAAGGAGTTCACTGCCACAGTAATCGAGGGAAAGGATTCCCCAGAACTGAAGCAACTTCTTGGTTGCCTAAGGCCCAGAGAACAGTATCACAAGGACTGTGACAACCTTCCTTTGAAGAAACACTGCATTTTATATTAACAGCTAAGGTTAATGTCTAGCTAAAGGTCATTTCATAGATAAACAAGAGATGGTGAGGGGGGAAAGAGAGAGAATGTAATATGGAAACATAACTTTATTAAAAACATTAACCTACAAGGTCCATTTCTCCTGGGTTCCTCCAGCAAAAAAGTTTCCAGGTGAGTTTGACTGACACACCAATAGCCCATGTTTGAACAACCCAAGTGGAGATATAAAGGCAGCAGAGTCTTGAAAGTTTAAAAGAAAATCTGTGCAGAATGTTTCCAATTTTGTTATACTGTCAGGAAAAAAAAAAAACAAGAACCAACAACCAACCAAACGAAACCAAAACCAAACAACTGAAACAAAAAGCAGCTGCAAAAATAAGCACTTTCCAAATGACAAACTTTGCTGGATGACCTAGCCCTTGGCAAACCAAGAAATCAGACTCTCCAGGAAAGTTTAGGGCTGGGACAGATCAATATGGTGACTTTCATGGAGCAAGGGAATATAGGTCAGACTGCACAGAAAAGACAAGTGAAATGAGTCCTCTGCACTCCCACCCTGGATCACACCTGTCCAGTGGCCGGCAGCAAGGACTAACTTTGAGGGAATCATCAGGTGACACAGACTTTGCACCCAAGAAGGAGAGGTGGGAAAAAAATGCAGCCAAGGAATACACACTGTTTGCTAGAAAGAGAGAGCAGGAAGGTGCTCAAAAAACCTCATTCCAGGTGTTCTTTTATCATTTCCTCTGAAGGAGGAAACTAAAAACCATCTCTGCTAGCACCAGACTTCACACTGCCCCTATGCCTCAGTATGAGCACCACGGTGCAAAGGAGCCCTGGCTTCTACCAGGATCCCTGCACCTACAACAGGTTGCTGCTGTTTCAGCGCTTGGGCATTTGTATATGAAGTTTATTTATACATCCCAGGTCATTAAAACTTGCTTCTACTATAGATATCAATGCATTACATCACCTTCTTAATCTCTGCTGCTCACTGACAGAGCACAGTGCTTTCAGATCTGCTATGCATTTTTTTCTGAAACATTCCCTGCCTACCATGGGAAAAGATTTTTCCAGCAGCCATTAGCTACAGCCATTTCCACATCTCATTTTAACAAGCTATAAAAGTGGAACAACATGCCAATTACATGAAATAAATAAAATGAGTGGGTACAAGATGGCTAAGAAAGCCTCTTGCACTGCATGTCTTTGTTAGAGAGAGTATTAGAGTTTCACTAATGCATTTATAATCCTGCAGAACAGTCTGGCACATCTGCATCTTCAGTACAAGAGAACTGCAAAGATGATACAATCCTCAGAGAATTTCTATTTGAAATAATTTTAGATCTGTTTTATGTATACCAAGGAAGCTGCCAGTCAATCTGATCTTCAAACACGCTGAACTCCACTGAGGGAACTCTGCTAAACTGCAGACTGTTCACCTAAATGCATTTATTTGAGCAACATGAAAACGAGCTGCTGCATTTGGCTAACAATACATTGCACATTTGGATCTGCGTTCAATACCTTAATTGTGGAGCGGAGGAGAAGGCAGTTAATTTACACAAAAGGACACCGAGGTGAAGCTTACGTCTACATCTCAGAACCAAATAAGTAAATTCACTGAACATATGGCTTATTAAATTTAATAGTTCCTTTCCAAGATGATTCTGATTGCCATGTTTTGAAAGATAGGATTTAAAAAAAATGTCTTTTGGCTATTTGCCGTTAAGCAGCGATGCCATCTGTCTCCTCAAACAAACAGAAACTCCAAACTTGGAGTACTATTTCCCTAACCAACATCTAGGGGAATGGATTCCTACTATACTGACAAACTGGATCTGACATGGACCTGTTTATTCTTCTTCTTCAAAGCACTCCCCAAGTACATGCCCAAACATACTACATGTTGTACGCTGAGACAGCCATAAGGAAGCGCCGTCACCTCTTGCATCGCTTTCAAGCACTGTTGGCGACACCGTGTTACTCAGATAAGCATCTTGTATTTGCACTCAAGTTTTAAGGAGACAGATGTCTAAAGCATAACACTCCAAACTGGACTTAGACTTTCTGTCATAAAATGCTCCCATTAAAAAAGAAAATTAAGAAAGGGAAGCCACTCACAAATTTCATTGTAATAAGATATATCTCACACATGAGATGCTGGACTGAGCAGATGACACAAATTCTGTATATCAAAGGATAAAGTGTAAGACTGACAGTATGCCAAATTCTTGTAATTTGCATATTTTATACTTCAGATCCTCAGAATTCTAACTCATTTTTCCTCTTTAGTTATCTTCTAGGGAATTTCTTTTTTGCTAATAGCCTTCAAGCCAACACAAGCAGTAACTCACCTGTGCCTGAACCAAAATGATTCCTCCATTCCCACTGATAAATGTATAGGTAATGCCTCTACTTCTTAAGCCACCAAGTACCTCTTTCAAATCCATTGTGAAGTGGGAGGAAAGCCCAGAGCAGCCATCAGTGAACTGTTGGCTCCACGTCAGTCATTGAGGCTAAGGAGATAACGCAGTCACCGCTGCACAGAAGCACTGTACACTTTGGTCCTGGCTCTGAAGGTGAGTATCAGAGTTCATTTAAATGACATGAAGCTCCAGTTGGGACTCTGGGGTGTATTATGTTCAGCACTTTACAACAGAGCTGAACAGAAATAAATACTCCATTTAGTCAAAGGCAAGGCAGAAAACCACAAGTGGCAAAAAACCCCCCCAAATAAATAAACCTAAATTTCATCACCTAAAGTCCTGTGTTTACTACACCACTGATTTATTGCTATGACAGTTTTCTGCTCTTTTAAGAGTTGTACTAATTAAAGTATTACTCAAAGCAGCTTTTGAGCCACAGTTTGACTCCTAACTCACACCCCTCAAACACCAAAAGCTCCTCATGGTGCTCCCTCCATGCCCCCAGTTACCAGCATGCAACAGGACAGGGCAAAGGCAGCTCTAACAGCTCCCTTTTCTGTACACTATGGACAGAAATGGGTTACCTGAAGGTTGTAATGACATCAAAAAAAGTAAAAAAAAAATTTTCAAAGTGGCATTTTAAGCAAATCTTTTGTTTGTTTAATTTTTCCTCTGTTCTGGGACAAAGCAGAGGTTGCTGTACCCCTAAGGCAGGATGCCTGCTTTCTACCCAAACAGGAGGGCTTGGGAAAACAACCTCCTCAGCTTGTACCAGTGAATGAACCTAGCACTGTAACCCTGCAAGAAGCACAACCAGCAACAGCACACAAGCACTCTGTAACACTGCTTAATTAAGTACATCAATAATACACCACCAGAGAGGGCCAGAAGGGGAGCTGTGATGCAGTTGGACAAACGGGGCACAGGAAAACATGAGTGAGAAATAACATCTGCAAGAGAAGAACAAAGGCTGCAGAAAAAGCAGGAGGGATGTTCAGAGGAACATGGTCCTAAGAATGAGCTATGCTATGCTGGGAGCTAATGAGAGCCTTGTTTTGGGGGCAGGAGGACAAGAACATAAAAACACTGAGGAGGAGTGAGGAAAACTGGGGAGGATAAAGTTAGGGACTTTAGTTCCAGCTCCCCACTCACCAGGTCTCTGCAGCTGTCCCTCAACAGGTGAGAGCAGAGGGAGGCTGGCCACCAGCCCAGTGCTGGGTGCTGCAGATGTGTGACTGGTGGGTGAGATGGGACTGATGAGCACCTGCTCCTCGGCATGCCTGGGGGAGGCACAATCAGGAGCTACATGTTTCCTGTTAATGAATACTAATCTCACAGAGAGGCTTGCTCTGAAGGTTCAAACTGACCTGTCTTCTAAACAGAACTGTACTTCAGCTGAAAGGCAGCTTCAGCACAGAAGGCACCAGGAGCACCAGGAGCTCAGCAGTCACAGCGATGGTCACCACAGACTAAAGTAAGGCAGCTCAGCTCAAACTGGTACAGCCTGTGCAGGCACCTCTCTTCTAAAGCAGAACAAGACAAAACAGGACAAGGTGCAGCATAGCCCTGGGAGAACCTCAGCCAAGGAGCTGTGCAATACCATCACCCCATCACAGGGCCTCCTTAACTGGGACATAAAATGCAGGAACTCTCAGAAGCCCACCAGACTCTGCTTGAGGTGTCAGTCAAGCACATGGTGTGAACACAGTTCATGTGGTGCCTGCTGTGGTCCCAGGTGAGGCCATGCCTGGGTGATAGGTAATAGTCTTAATGTAGCAAAATTACCATGAGGTAAGTTTTCTGGCAAATACTGATTCAGATTATGAAGCACTACTCAAGCACGAGTTCAACCTGCACGATGATCTGCTATGGCTAAAGAAAGGCTGCTTGGCAAGGGCTGGAGAGAATCTCTTTATTAACAGCAGCTGCAATGGATTTACCTACAGGACAGATCTTTCACAGGAATTCTTCTGCAAAGTTAACAGAATGCACTTACTGAACTTTATGTTTCAATAGCACAAGAAAAAAAGTCTATTAAAAAATGTTGCCTCTGTCATTTTAATTCCTCAGAGTCCAGTACTTTCAGAACACCAACATACAGAACTAATTGCATCAGGTTTGCTACCATTTTCCAGCCTGATGAATACTTCTTGAGTGCACAAATAACTGGAGCATGGACTCCCTGTTAGTAGACTCAGTGCTGCTAGAACCAGGCATGTTTATTCTAGGTTCCATATTGACAGTCATCACATTTTGTAGCATTGCCATCAGTTCACAACTTGTATGCATGCCAGGCAGAACTTTCCTTCACTATTACTGATAAATCATAATAATGAAGTTACTCTCTGATTATTTTTCAAAATCCTTCTTAAAACACCATTAGTATTATTCAATTAAAACTTAATTGGACTTGCAGAACAAGATTTTTGATTCTAACACTTGCAAAATTCCTTTGAACATTACAATTTATGAAACTCAATCACAGCATATTGTGCTTAGATAAGCACCATAATAGCTGACAGACTTGTGGGATTTACCTTGCCTTCCAAAAAATCAGTAAAATAGATCTTGATAAATTAGAGAAACTGCACTGAAGACTCTAATTACAGTGTCTCTTTCTTTTGGGGGGGGTCAGGCAGATAAAGCTTCTCAATGAACCTCAGATGGAAAGCTCCAATACAAACTCTCCTTTCCTGCTGCAAGCTTTTGTCACAGCTGATCTATTAGAACAGGTTTCACTGGTTTGCTATTGTGATGCAAAAAATATTAAATAACCAAATGATAAATCTCAGTCACTTATGCTTTTTAAGCATGAGTGAATAATATAGGTGCTTACACAAGAAATACAACATTCCCATAGCATTAGGTGTTTTGGTCCAGCATCTGCCTTTGGATACACATGCCTTATTGCTAGGGAAGTCTGTTGGGTTCTTATTAAATAGCAGAATTTATTCACAATTAGAGAGTCAAGTCTGTTGGTTATCATTCCTGTCAGAAACAGCAATTTATGTCCATACTAATATGTATGTTAGCTAATTGCTTTCAGTTATAAGGATGACTTTTGTTTTTTCCTTTACAGCAATTCCAAGAATGTGTGAGATTATTCACCCTGCTTGGTACACAGCCTATACTGCACAGGAAGACTTGAGTGACACCAAAAGCTAACGCTGGGCTTCTAAGCAGTCACTGTATTATTCCTCACTGGTTCATGTCAGAGCACTCTAGCATCTCTAAATACAATAAAATATCTGATAAAAGAAGGTATTTGTGACCATCTAAATATTTTTCTCATCACAATCACCCTGACACAGTTCAGATTTCTGACAAGAGCATATGCTACAGCACTCATCTGCTGGTTTCTGAGAAGCTTCTGCAAGTATGTCTTTAGGTCTATGTCTCTACTAATTTCAAAGTCACTGTCTACTTTCTCTTCTCTTTCCATGTGCAAGTTAGTGCCTCTTTATAATACCTTCTGAGTAATTTATCACATAGGCAAGATTTTAAAGAATCATCCTTTTGATCTAAGAATCCTTATATTTCATCTTTTATATGTTCTTTTGAGAGGATATTTCTAGAGAAGTTGCCATGTATGTTCTACTCCTCTGAGATCTACCAGCAGAGCTCAAGTAAGACTTTAGAAGCTTCAAATCACATTAAAAATTGGTTGAAAAGTTTTTGTTTGTTTTCAAAACCCCATTTCTTTTATGCTTAGAAAAATGAGAGTACTATTGCAGTCCATATGGCACAGGAAGACTAACAAACATAAAGTAGATGAAACCAATATTTGAAAGGATGTCAAAATTTATCCCCCCAGAAGTGCTCTGAAGCATTTCTAACTGGCAGTGACTTCGTGAACTAGGCTCCAGGAAGGAGGGACCAGAACAGAGAGAAGAAAAATATTGATTTCTTCAGATCATTTGTCTAAGATGATCATTATTTCTGTAAGATGATCTCTTCCTCCATTTTTTTTTTTAAAGCCATGCAAAGAATTCATTCTACATAGGAAAAAAAACCCCAACCCCAAACCTCACTTTACACATTCATACTGTAATATTCTGCTATAGAAAGAGTGCTTTTAAGCCATCACGTGTCAAACAAAACTAGATTATCTGGAACCACATTAGAGTCTTAAGCTCAAGGCACTATGTTATATTAAAAAAAAAAAAAGAAAGAAATGCAGAATGGGAGAATAATTGGTCTTTCAGGCAAAGACTAACCAATGCCATAATACTTTTACCAAGACTGAAAATGTTGGGAGAAAAAACATGGTGAAAAATATCAGTAAAAAATTAAATACCCCCAAAAAGAGGTATTTACCAGAGTATTAACAAAGCCATAGAAAACATGCAGCTCCCTGGGCTATCTCCTTTACATTTCACCATGCACAATTATTTTTCTTAATGATGCTGACAATGAAGTCCTCAGAATGATGTTCAAATCCTGACACCCCACCCCCAGCTCCTGTTAAAGCACTGCAGCACTGATTGCTCCCAGAATGTTTTCTCAGGATCTTTAGCAAAACAGCTGGCTGAGGATGAGATAGAAAACACTGATTATTAATGTCTGCCTGCTGTGGTTATAGGTCACTCTTCTAACATTTATCATAGGTCTTTTATTTATCTTTTTCTCTTAAGGAAAAAAAAGCACCACACAAAGCATCATAATTGTAAGCACACCAGGCTGCCTTCATCTGCCCCGATATCTCCAGCAGTAAAATGAAATGAATTACTTCAAACCACCTAAAAAATCTGAAAACATAGGAGAAATTCTGCTCTTACATGAACAGAAACATTCATTTAAAAAAATCAGATGGCATTCTATCACCTAAGAGAGCTGATACAGTGCTCCATTATGTATAGAGTGTCCTTACTTCTGGATAAGGACACTGAGTCCACGAACAGAGAATCCACAGAGAAGAGGACAATGAGCCCTGAGACAGATAGAGGACAGGCTTGGGGTATGAGCCAATCCCAAAATTCAGGATTAAGCTGAATATGGGTAGCCATCTTCAGATACTCTTATGGAAGTCAAACTACAGGGCAAGAAAGAAATTATGTCAGAGAACAAAAACTGGCTAAGTATCACAATAGAAGTGGTCTTGAAGTATGCAGTAATTATCCAGAAAATTAGAGCTGGCAATTTAATCTAAATGAGTCTTTGAGCAGCTCCCCAGGGATATATTGACAGGACTGGGCAGATATAGTTTATTATGTCACTATTTAATACTGAAATCATAGAGAGCTCTGCAAAGGAAGGAAGGAAGGAAACAATCATTTACATATGTTGCTAGCTTCACAGATAAGTATGAAATGTATAAAAAAAAAACCAGAAAGAAAATAAAACTCCCAAGTATTTCTATGTCATTCACAACCATGTAACATAAGCACAAGCATTCAGCTCCTAGCAATCTTGTGGCATTCACTGACACATTAACCCTTGGAGGCCAACAGTTTAGAAGGTTATTGAAGTGACCATCAGCATTTATGTACAGGTGAGAACCATGTCCTCTGTACTGCTATAACATGCTTTTGACAATTAGCATACACTCATGGCTAGTAAAACCCTTTTTGATGGCAGATTACTAGCTCCTTGCAGAGGTGTGTTGTCTCCTTGGCTGTTCTAAACCAAAACAATGGATCAGTACTCTGCAGCTTCCTTGGACTCCTCTTTCCTTTGCACCTCATGTCCCACCACTTCTCACCCACTGGTCTTTTCACACTGGAGGTCACAGTCTGAGCCTTTACCTAGTCCTTCCTACCCCACACCTCCTTTCTATACATTGTACAGAACTGTTCAGCCCAAGTGTTAGGGTTTTACTTAGCAAAAAGAAGTCTAAAAAGGAATAAAGAACAAAAAAAAGGCAGCTACAAAAGACAAACTCCCCCCTGTTAAGCAATTACAGCCATCCTGGGCTCTATACACACTGCCTAGTATTGCTTCAAGCCAGAGCATTATGGGGGAGGTATAAAAATAGCATCTAACTCCTTAAAAAGAATTCCCCTCTTTTGAAAGAGAACTGGAATGAGGAGTAACTTCACAGTCATTAATCTTATTTCAAGTTTACTACATAGAAGTGTTCTAAAGAAAACTGATAAACCCATTTCTTCTGTAGCACCACTCAAGTTCTTCTGAAAGAAACCCAGCACTTTCCCCCCCCTCCACCAGGACTCATGACTCCTCATTCTTGCAGCACAGCATCTGAGGAAACAGAAGCTATATTTTCACTCCTGAACACTAATTTGATGTTGAGAAAAGTCCTTTAACCATTTGTGTGAAAAAATCCAACTGCTACCTTTCAATATTTCTGAATGACAGTCATGGCTCTAAGCAAACAAATGATGCTCACATATTGTGCCTTGCCTACAGGCATGTTGTTATAATTCCATGATATTATGCCTCCTTTCAAGATGGCATCTCAGTTTCAATAGGGCAAACATGGCAGGGAAGTATCAGTTTCTAAAGGCATCTTGAACTTGCTGGCAAAGACAATGTCATCAACTGAACATCTTCCTCTCCATATCAGCAACATGCTACTGGAAAGTCTTGGGACAAGTGGAACAGTCAGCAACTTCTGAGAGATTTCTAACAACCTCAGAAATCACCAAAGCCATCCTTCCCACTGAAATGCTGCTCAGCTGTAAAACCTGTCCCAGAGGGATGGTACTTGAAGGCCCTCAAGGAAACCAGCATGGTTCTTAATAATTAAAAAGCCTACCAAAACTTCCTCTTCCATCTTTGCCTACAAGAAAAAGAAGCTTCATATTTTTATTTCATCCACCTGGATAGCTGCATCCTGTATCTGGGAGCACAGAGAGAAGACCAGAGGATGGAAAAGATATATAGGAGTTCACACTGCATCTAAATACAGTCTGATTTACTCTGTGAATGAACTGCACCTGTGATATATTCCATGAATCAACTATGTTTCTTACAGCCCAGCTTGTGTAAATCTCACTCTCAGAGCCCAACATCTGACCACAGATGGATAATCACCACACAGCCATGGGCTTAGGTGGACAGATAGCACACACTAGCCTAAGGCTCTTACACATTCTTAATACTAGGAAAAGGACCTTGAACTGGATGCCCTGGGGAGTCAGCACATATCCTCTAGTAACTACACCTCTTTCTGTGCCTTCATTCACAACTAAAACTGCTTTTTCTTCTGACATCAGCATTGTTCTCCTCCTCAGTACTAAGTATTGTAAGAAATGAGTGATGTAGTTTGTAGCAGCTATAATGTAAGTGTTAGTTAGATGCATTTACATCACAAACCCAAGTGGAGAAGCAGGAAACTGCCCCTTTTTAGGACTTGGTTGTTCCAACTGCTGCTTGATTTTCTGAAAGCAACCTGAAGAATTGAACCTACACACAGCTCTGCTGCCAGCTGGGCAAATTATTCTCCATAAGGCCACTTTTTCTTGCCATTGCTTTACCAAACTAAAGGAAGAGGTACCCTTCAGAAGCAGTACCTCTTCCAAAATTCAGTGGGTTTTAGCACAAGAATGTGGAAGATCACAGCAATGGCACCCTCTGGTGACAAAGAGTAACACATTTTGATGAGATAAAATTGTGCAGCCTGGAAAAACATTTAAAGCTACTGCTTCATGCAAACCTATGACATGGAAAGCATTCCTAAGGCAAGTTGCAAAATGTATGTGGTTGTTTTCAAGAAGAATGCTAAGGAGACTTCAATAGCAGGCAATGCTACTGAAAAGACAAGTTCTTCAAAGCACTTCCATCTCTCCAGGCCAGTATGGTCATGTCTTCCTTTTATGGGTTCTAATCTAACCTGATGTTCCTTAACCATCAGATAGATAAACTACAAATCCAAAAAATGGTCCTCTTTTTTTAACAGAGATAGTATTTCACATGTGTAAGGTTTTAGCATGGTCTCTGTTGTGCTACCAACAGCTTTTGAGATGGAGGACACTGATGAGAGGCCTGAGAGCCAAAGGCTTAAAGCAAGTGCTTTGGAAGTGGACAAAGCTGCTCATAAGAAATCTTTCACTTGATCTGAGAGGCAGAACTTCAGCCCTTCTGAAGCACTGCCAATCATCCCCACAGCTTCTTCTAGCAAGAATGTCAGAAAGTCAGCAATCTGAAATGCTTCAGAAAGACTGAACCAATCTATAAAAGTATTTCCCATATCAATGTCAAGGAAGGAGACTGTCACAGAATGTGTAAAAGCTTAAATTGAGCAGAAAGTTGTCTTAAATCTATGTGAAATACAGTGAAATTAAAAGTAAAGAACACAATTGATTTCCAGATTGCTCCTGTAATATCTGACAGAAGAAGTCCAATTCTGCCAGGAGCTTCTGCAAACAGCTGAGTCACAAAAAGTCTTTATGGGCAAAAATGTAAAACTCAGGCTCATGAATTAGATTTCCTCTCCTCTGACCTAAGGAACAGAACTTAAGGCACATCTTTATCATGTACTACCTAAGAACTAAGTAAAAAGAAGTTTTTTAGTGAGAGTAAGGTAATAATAATCTCTCTTGCAACTCAGTAATGATGGGATTATTTCATTTTCAACATGTTCTGTCCATTCCAAAATAATACATAGTAAAACTTTAACAGAGCTCAGGTATATCCATTTTCTAACTCAGGAAGGAATCCATGCTACCTGACTAGCACTGACATTTCAATATCATGTCAACAATCAGTTCAAAGACAGAGTCTTCCACTGTGTATTACTTGAAAAGAACAGGTGCAGAGTGTAAGCACAAAGCACACCAAATGAAATAGTTAGAAACCATAATAATACCTAAAAACCATATACATCTGTAGCTTTACACATATGGCAAATAGGTATTCACTCCCCTATCACAGCTCATTGGTCAGACTCAGGCCAAGTTTCATGAATGAAGGGTTGACACAAAAACCAGTAGGAACTTGACTGACTTGTGCACTGATCAGTAAAATATGCAAGGCTTTGTGATTAGGAAGAGGTTGGATATTAGGAAGAAGTTCTTCACTGTGAGGGTGGTTAGACAGTGGAACAGGTTGCCCAGAGAGGTTGTGGAAGCCTCATCCCTGGAAGCTTTTAAGACAAGGCTTGGTGGGGCCCTGGGTAACCTGATCTAGTGATGGTGTCCCTGCCAGGCAGGGGGTTGGTGATCTCTAAGGTCCCTTCCAACTCTGATGATTCTATGGTTATTAATAGCTGGATCTGCTAGACCAACAAAGGTGCCAGCATCTGCCTTGACAAATTTAAAGGGGGCTTTTGGGTAAAACATCACAGTCTTTTGAAAGGGAAGACAGAAAATAAATGTAATGTATGGTTTCCTGTGATGTGTGCTTCAGTTCCCAAGGAAAATGTGAAAGACGTATTTGTTTGTTTGTCTGCCAATGAGAAATTTTGTTAAACCCCCATGTACAGGCAAAGCTTCCTGCTAAGGGTTTATCACTCATCAGCCACTCACAATGCATTTATTACCAAACTGGATTAACTTTATCAGATACACATCTCTGCTACAGGAAAGTACAAAAAGGCATTATTCTAACTCAGCTATACTTTGAACAAAGGCACTGCTGCTTGCTTACCTAGGTGACCTATATCAGCTAAGATTGCTTTACTAGAACTAATAATTGACAAACTGAATGGTGTGCTGTAATGGAGTTATATTCAACATAGTTTTGTAATTTCCCTCTCCTAGATGGAAAGGCTCATAATTAAAATATTAATTGAAAAATCTCATGGCTATTTTGAGAGGTTTTTAAAAAAGCTCTCCATGGTATGACCTTAACACAATGATGCAGCTACAGCTGCACACAAAAGCTCTTTCCATACGAATTCAGGAAAAGGGAAGATCAGAGCTAACCTCAGTGCTTTATGAACCCAGCTGCTGTGTATTTCTCAGGTAGCCTTAATTCACCAGCCTACATTTCTATTTTCCCCAGTTTCCTGGCTAAATACTGGATGTCATTTCCCAGGTCTCAATTCTTGGTTGCCTTGGTTCATGCAGTAATGTGGGAGACAATTCAGATAATCCAAAAAAGTCACTCTGAAGAGAGAGACTCCAAAAGAAGACACAGCTCAGCCAGGTCCTTGCACAGTATATGGACAAAAATGCATAATGGTCAAGGCCCAGCAGCCAGAGCATGGCAGAGACTGTGGCAGAGGTACTGAAACTGCTGACACCTGAGAGAAATAACAACTTACAGATTTTACAGACACTGAAGCCCTGACTCAAATGAATAGGCAAGGAGATAATAGACACTGTATAAGACCTCACCACACCATGCATAACAGTTTGGGGGTTTGGTTTATTTATTTATTTAAATCACTCCATCCATTTCTTCTAAATCCTGAGGGCTAGAAATGCACACATCTCTGGGAGACTAGAACCTGAGATCCTGGTGTACATCCCTCTGGTCAACATGGAACTGAATGGAAAATCTAGTGGCTGCCAAATTGCTGATTGCCAGCCACAAGTAACTGTATGTCAAGATGGCACTATTTTTTTACCCTTTAAGGCCACCTAAGCAGAGCTGTCACTCTTGCCAGATCTTCATCCTTACTCTAGAATATCACCACACACTGTGTTCCAGACAGTACTGATTTAGCTGTTTCAATATACCTGTGTTTCACAGTACTTCCAACGTACCATCCTGCCAACCTACACTACAGCATAGCTGGTGTATATTAAAATTGTAACAAATGTTTAAGGTTTTATATCCTGTCGTTTCATATTCTTGTCTTCCACAAGGCTTTAAAGTTTACTTGTACTGCATATCCATTTTTTGTCCTTAACCCCATCATCTAGCCTCCCCCTGCACTGAATGCATAAGCCATTTACCTGAACAAAATTGTAGTTGATGTGTAGTTAAGTCTTTAAAAGTCGTTCCTGCTAGTCAATTCCCTCATTAGGAAACCACTTCCTATCAGAAGTGCCCTCAGGTTTTGAAAGCACATCAAAATTGGATCCACTTAAGCAACCCAGCTTTGATACTGTGCTTAATGACTTTCTAAATTTGTCATTTACAAAGTACTTTACAAGCCTTGCTAAAGAAGAGATGAAGTATGCTCATGCACGAGCTAACCTCCCTAGCTCTCCTCCTGAAGAAGCCCAGTTGATGTATGACGTATGTGATTCCATTTTCTGAGGAGATGACATTTCATTTAAGTCTCATCATTTCCTCAGGACCATCTGGACACTTTCTCAGCTCTGAACAGATCGTACAACTGTGGCAGCTCTTCCTCTCTTCTCTTTCATGTCTGTCCCTCCTGCTGTTTCCAAGCTACCTGGGTGGATCTGGGAGGGAAATGGGCACAACATTCCCAGGCAGCACTACCAGCTGCAATCAGCACTCTGCTGTGCACTGGAGAGGAATCTACAGCCTGCCTGCCTCTTCTTGTGCACAGCACACAGACAAACTCTATCAAAACCACAAGGGCATATTATCTTTCTCCCCTCAGTTAAAGACTACACAGATCTGCACCAACTGTATCACCACTGTTGAAACACCCCATTTCAACATGCAAAAGGGAGTATTTCTTAGTGGCAATATGTAAGAAGCAAGCCAAAGCTCCCACTTTTATTACCCAAACAGAACTCTGTCACCAGGAACCTTAAAGAATACTTTCAAGCTAGTCTTACAACTCAGAGGCATTAGCATGCACAGAACAAACCCAAGACCTTCTCAAGAGTAGAGGCACGGTTTCACCATAACCTTTCCTGCAATTATGAAGTGTGAAATAGAAAGCTGAATAAAAATTAAAGTCATAAAATATTGAGAACAACATGTCAAAATTAAAACAGTAAAAGTAAGAACATAAACTCTTCAGCTGTCATCTGTCTGGTGCCTCTGCAAACTCCTCTGATGCAATAATACCTTTTCTTTTCTATTGTAAATCTGTTACTCATCAACATTGCAGGAAAAACCCTGATTACACTGCTCATAAAATTGGAGCAACAATAAAACACCAGGTCAGTTTGAATTATGGGGTGGTTTTTGTTTATTTGTTTTAAGATTTACTTTATATATGCATTTGAGAAATTACTATGTGAAATCACCACTGAAAATTTCATAGCATGGAAAAAAAGATGGGAAAATACAATTTCCCTAATTTTTTTTTTCCTAACATTCAATCAGACTACAACACATAAATACAGCTTCTCATATTTTATCTTACATTTTTTTTCCTGGCTTCATTTTACTTTATTCATGGTGATCTGGCTTTTTTAATGTTAAGTGATATGCACACAGGGTATTATCTGGTATTCAAAATTTAAATGACTACTATAAAAAACACCACCAAAGTAAGGTGGAAAAAACCCCCAGAATTCATTGTCACCAATGCAAATATTGAACCTGAAACTATCTGTGAAGCATCCTGCAACACCTTTCCCTGTGACCTGAATCCTCACACCCGATGCTGGAGACAGGCTGGCTGCAGTGGGGTAAGGGAAGACCTTTTCCAGGATGAAAAGGAGATGAAGTGAGGAAGGGGAAAGTGCATGGCACTGCCAGATCCAATGTCAGGACTCTCCAGCTCCATTCTGATAATGCACTACTTTTCCACACCTCACAGGGTACACCTGGGCTATCAGCACAGACAGCCTGCCATCCATTCAAAATGATTTGCTTTTCATAGGCATTAGCTAGAAAGAGCTACCAAACCCACAGTGCTTTACTGCAGATTTCTCTAAGACATCCACATAGATTACTACATTTCAACCTTGAACTATTTCCTTTTTTTTGCTGAAGCTGGAGGTTCCTTTATTTCTTCCCATTCATTCTTGTGTTGATGCTCAATTCAGAATCAGTACTAGTAAGATAAAAGCATTCCTTGATCATCCTTTCTGGGCTGACATTATTTTAATAATATGGTTTCAGTCCTGGAAGTTCTCCTCCTCCCACAAGACACACTTTTTTATTTTCTGACACACAAATGTAAAATAGAAACAATTCAAGTGTTTCAACCTGTAATATCAGAGTAGAAATTTCATTATAAACATTTTATGTTAGGTACCATTTTACCACTGATATTATCCATTCTATACAGTAATAGTACCAATACAAAATGCGTCAAGCTAAAAATCTTCTAGCAAGGAAAAAAAAAAGCAAAAAGCCACCATCACCATTCCAGAGGTTGTCTCTTTTTAACAAGAGAATTAACACACAATCTAGATGCACATCAAACTGAAAGCCCTGCTTGGCCTCCTTAGGTATATTAGTTCATTGCAGCACTCTGAAATACTATTGAGGTCTGTTTGGAGTTTACATGCTCCTTTTCCATTCTCTATTCTTCTACCTAGGATTAGGTTTTCCCTTCTCTGTTGGTGCTTGGTTCAGCTTTTGACTCTCATCTGCCTAATGATGGCTGAATTGAACAGTCCCTAACTGGACATTCACCAACAGACAAGCCAGGAGAAGAGAAGACTGCAGATCTGTTGCAAAAACTTCCTCTACACCAGTCCTCCTGAATTACGACTGTTCTGTTTTCATGGATTTTGAGATGGAAAGTTATTTTAGAAGAGGTTGTATATTTTTCACAAGCTCCATTTTCAATTTAACCTAAAAAATCCAAAACCCAAAACAACTCACAACTGCTTTCCTTTAATAAAGAAACCCCACAAAAAAAAAAAAAACAAACCACAAAACAAACATCTAACCCCTCCAAAACTACCAAAAAATAGCTTTGGAAGAGTACTTGCTTCAAGGTCACTACCTAACCATAACCAGCACCTAAGCTTTCCTCTGGAAACAGGAATACTGGAATGCTGTAGGCTTAGGAAAGCACCCATGACAACTGATGACAAACACTACTTCCATGATGTTTTGGAATAAACAGTTACAGGATTTAATGAAAGGAAAGAAAAAATAAACTTTCAGGAACTCTGGTCTATGCCTTATACTCCATACTTGTGGGTCCCCACAAAGAATCCTCTCTACAAAGCTGGCAGGTGACAGCAGAGGTAAACTCTGCTTCTAAGCAACTTTTTACATCTGTATGTATGGCAAGAAGATTCACTGAGCTGACTCTCACAACTCCAGACATCACACTGAATAACAAGGCAAGTGTAGGTAATGCACCTGGGGAGCAATGGCCCCATGGACCAGGACAGGTTAGGGACTGATCTGCTGGAAAGCAGCTCTGTGGAAAGAGACCTGGGAGTCCTGGTGGACAACAGGGTGACCATGAGCCAGCAATGTGCCCCTGTGGCCAAAAAGGCCAAGGGCATCCTGGGGTGCACCAAGAGTAGTGAGGCAAGCACGTTGAGAGAGGTTCTCCTCTCCCTCTACTTTGCCCTAGTGAGACCACATCTGGAGTCCTGGCTCCAGTTCTGGTCTCCCCTGTTCAAGAAGGACAAGGAACTTCTGAAGAAGGTACAGAAGAGGGCTACAAAAATGATGAGGGGACTGGAACAGCTCTCTTGTGGGGAAAGGCTGAGAGAGCTGGGGCTGGTTAGCCTGGAGAAAAGCAGACTGAGGGGAGATCTTATCAGTGCTTATCAATACTCCATGGGTGGGGGTCAGGAGGATGGGGCCAGGCTTTTTTCAGTGGTGTCCAGGGACAGGACAAGAGGCAACAGGCACAAACTGCAACATGGGAAGTTCCATCTAAACAGAAGGAGGAACTTCTTTACTTTGAGGGTGGTGGAGCACTGAACCAGGCTGCCCAGAGAGGTGGTGGAGTCTCTGTCTCTGGAGACATTCCAAACCTGAGTGGACACCATCCTGTGCAAAATGCTGTAGGTGACCCTGCTCTAATGGGGGGGTGTGGGGTGTGGACTAGGTGATCTCCAGAGGTCCCTTCCAACCCCTAACGTTCTGTGATCCCATGCTGACAGATTTGCTGTTTCCATATACACGCTGCCATGCCTAAAGAAGAGATGGCCAGATCAAGTCAGGAGCCAAAGCTGTAAAAGAGGGTAAGAGTTTAGAGCCTAATCAGACTTGGGAAAACAAAAGTGTTGAGTACACCAGGTAAAATGTGGAATTTAATTGGAGTTTCCATTATTTCAATTTATCTATAAGCATTTCAAACCTGCTAATATTTGAAGGTTCATAGAATTCTCATTTATGTTAAAGATAAATCATACTAAATCTAGAAGCACAGGAAATGGTCATGAGCTTTGTGAATGGATTTGAAGGGGAACAAGGTCATATTGTTAGGGCAATTTTCAGAAATTAAGCCTTCTCTGGACTACTGAAGAGATGCACTAAAAGTGACAAAATAGATTTAATAGGACAGGAAAAGTGAGAGGTATGTTTGTTGGGGTTTGGGTTTTGGTGTTTTTTTTTTAAATGCAATGACATAAATTGTGATAGTATCTCAAGATTAAAAAAACCCCAAGCTTTTGGAGTTGAACTGCTGTTCTGTAACACAACACCTGAACTGTACAAGGGAAAAAGCTTCACTGGTACTTTAAATAAACTTAGTAGTCTCTGCATCTTGAGTTCCCTCTAACATTGCTGAAGCATAAATGGATTAAAATCTCATACCAAGAAATGTCTAGTTTTATGCTAGTATCCTGCAAATCTGAAACCATATCAGACAGGAAAATTCTCTTGAAGCAGAGATTCTTGTTACTTCCTCTTCAAGACAAATACCTAGCAGGTTATTGATCTGCTTCTGAAGGACACAGTGTTTATTATCTGGGAAACCACTGCTGGGCACAAGCGTGAGAAATTAATGATGGCTTTGTAAGTGTCCACACTGTGGTGCTGAACCAGTAGGGCAACTGTCAATCTATATGATAATGCATCCCAAAACTTCAGGAAACCAGTGATGTGAAGAAGCACTGACTTTTCAGCTATCCAGGATTTGTGAGAGAGTAAAAGTAAGAACTTTACTGAAGTTAAGACTGTATGTGCGTATAACAGCTGCCTCCTACTCGTGTGATTTCTTGCATGCTGTTTGATGCTGTCATTCTTTACCTCCTTAACATCATTATTAGAAACATTACCTGTTCAAAGTGAATTCCCTGCCTTGGTTTGCCAATTACTGAATAATTCACTTCTTATAAGGAGGAAAATCAAAGGCAGGCAACCAGACTTATCCTTTTAACAATGGCAGTGACAATATGTATGAAAGTAGGTCCCAAGACAAAAGGTGTGGCACTGTGCTTCCACTGAGACAGAGCACCCACCTTCAGAGAAGTGGCTTCATACTAGAGAAATGAATCTGAATTGTTCCTTAATACCAGGAATTTGGTAGTCAGGGTTATTTGCAATTCTGCACAGTAGTCCTTTCAAAACTATTCTGAAGTCAATGGAAGTTGTCATATTTTCTATGAATGATGCTATTCAAAAACATAATCATAAAAGGAAAAATCAATTAATCAGTCATAGATTTATGTAATACACTGACTTCCCTGTACACACCATTATTAGCAAATACACATTTCCTCTTCTGTTTTGAAGAAGAAATGTATCCTGCTATGCCTAGGGAGATGAGATATTACTTGAAGATTCAATTTAAACCAAGAAACAAAGATTGCTGCTACAAACAAAATGGATTGGACTTTTTCTGAATTTTTTTCTACCAATCTGAGAAGTGTAACTCAGTTTTGCCTTGTTTGCTTTGAGAAGCAGCTGCTTGTGTTTCTAGTGCCTGGCACACAGGCTTTGTTGAAATGAAGACAACCATCAGTAAGAACAAGGAGCAGCCTAAAACAAACATCTAACAAAACAATCCTCACCTGAAAGGCACCCAACATGTAACAAATTAAATTTTATTACAAGCAATATGCATAGCAGAGAGCTGGCTCCATTAGCTGCTATCAGCTGCCTGAGGGTATAATGTTAGGGAGATTCCTCTTCACCTTCTCAGAATAGCAAGTGCCAAAACCTTGGGTTCATATTTAAACTAAGCTGAGTTTGCACCTTCAGCACCCTATAGGAGGGAGGACAAATTCCTGCAAGTCCATTTTTAGTATTTTTTTCCTCTTTAGTTTAATTTAAAAATATGGGAGTATAGAAAATGCCCCAGGTAAAATTTTTTAGCTGATTGATAGGCATGAAGAACATGACTCTGGGCTCTGCTTGGAAGGAGAGCTGGCTTAGTGCAGGTTACTTTGAGAATCAACCAACACCCAGGTGTTTTATCACAAAGTAACACAAGTGCTTTTGCCTCAGTCTGATGCATAGATATGCTTCCTAGAAGCTCCCCAATACCTACCAATAAGCAAACATTAACTTGTTTTATTTTTAAACTTCAAAACCATGAAAAAACCCACCCAGAATTAAATCTGATTGTTAGAAATTAGCACCATTGTGACAGCTACTTGTGTGCTGTCGATTATTAATATTACATCAAGCTGTGTATAAAAACCTCATCTGAGAAACTATTCCTCTTAAGAAATTTCTTTCTGCTTCTCCTTATCAAGTTTAATTTAACATACTCTGGGTACAAACTTCTGTGAAATACTATTTTATGGAAGGAAATTGTAAGAGAAAACACAACAGATATCAGACAGAAGACAGCAACAGTAAAAAGCAGCTTTAGCCAAACTGAGAGCAAAAATGCCACCTTTCAAAGAACACTCCTGTATTCTGGAGTGTGGCCACCTCCTCGTACATGGGCATTAAGAAGAGAGTGAAGAAAAAGGCCTACCATTCTCCTCATCTGACTTGTTCTCATTCTCCGAGTCGGTAAGGGTGAGAGCTGAGTTCTCCCGACTTGAGAGGCCAGAACTTCTCCTGGATTTGATGCCTCTGCCCCAGAGCCTGATGGCATGCTCCGGAGACATTCCTCCCTCCGTGTCCGAGTCAGCGTCAGAACCCGTGCTCAAGGAGTAGCCCTGGTGGAGGATTCCTATGTCTGAGCAGTAGCCGCTTCGGTGGGGAGAGGGCTCACAGATTCCTAGTTCTGCCAGGGTGAAGTTTGTTCCTAGAAGGGCAATTAAAAAAGAAAGGAAAATTAAGTCACTTAAGAGCTAGGGGATTTATTTTAAGTTGGGAAATAAGAGAGCTTTTCGATTTCTCTTAACTATGCTGCGTGCCAAGCCTTTGTCATGAGCTCCATGCAGGGATCTCCAGTGCACAGATCAAACAAGACTTAACTAGAACATATTGAATATAGGTAAAGCGGATGAAATACGCAGAACAAAAGGTCTCTCAATTTTAGGCTATCACTTTACTTCCAAATAAGGAATCACTTAAGTATGCAATTGATGAAAAGTGCACAGCAATGCTAATGCCATAACTTCTTTATTATGTATCTAACCTTTTATCTGTAGGACCAGAGCACGAGCTTTGAAGTTGAGCATTTGATTACTCAAAAAGAGGAATTTTTTCATATGGAGGTCATTTTCTCTTTCAAAGAGATAGAATTTTTAATTCTGATTTTCATATAGTTTCCTACTTCATAGAAAATAAACATTTATTTCGGGAAAACAGAGTTTACAGATCAGGATCACTTGAAAGAATGGAAACTTCTCAGCACTGTAACATGAAACCTTGTCATCAGTTTCACATTGGGTGAGATTTGTAGTTCAATATCTGCTACAGAAATCAAGAGAGATCTCATAATCATTCTAATTGTTTTCTACCTTTTTTCATTATATTCAAGATGAAAGTCTGCATCAATACCAAAATCAGGAGGTCATTGGGTTTAAAAGCAAAACTTTCAGGACCAATGTCAAAACATGTGACCTTTAACAGTTAACAACAACTCAGTGGACGAAGTCTCATACATTTTTAAAGCACATGGAGTCCCCCAGGGTTCTCAAAGTATAGACTTGCTGGCTGATTTCTGCTTATGTATTTGTTTCCTACAGTAATGAACATGATGGTAAAAAAAAACCCATAGGAAAATATTCATTGGTCTCTAAGGCTTTCAGAGGTTTTGAAAAGCAAAGTGATTTTAGCTCATGACATTGGGCTAAAACTGAATAATAAAGACAGACTGGAGTCATTGGCAGTGTAACTGATAATTATTTAATTAATTTCTTAATTCACAGGGAAACTAGATCTGTGGCCTGTGTTTTCTAAAACAGCAGTTTTATTTTGCCCAAAAGCAGTTTCTATTTAACCCTCTTCCTCTATATATTTATCAGAATGAAGCCATATAGTGGCTGTTCACACACTAAATCAAAAACACTTAAGTGTCTTCTATTAATAAAGACATTAACCATTTTTTTTTTAAAGTATTATAACTTCTTCCACAAATTAGCCAGGAATAAATACACAGTATTCCATCTATCTGGTTCACCTCTCTGTATCAGCCCTCTGTGGCCTCACACCTAACTGTTCAAGTATTTGGATATGGGCTGTATGCACACATCTCCAGAACATAAACTGGACCTAGATAACATTTATTGCTAGACCTCTTCAGTTCCAGGAAGCTGATGGATTTCTTCTGGAAGACTGAGCTGTGTCATCACCCAGCAATGTCTAGACAGCAACACTGAGCATGCCAAGAGGGAGGAGATAAGCTCTCTGTCACCCCTGCCAACAGTGAGAGGGTGGCCAGCAACGTTGGGGAACAAGCACCACTGACTGGATGCTCCTAAGGAAATGAAGCATTTAGTGGCAGTGTTTAGAAGTCTGTAGAAGGCTGACACTAGAAGTCACCTTCTCTTTCATCAACACCAAATGAACCCAAAGTCTCCTAGTTAGGAGGATAGTTTAACTTGCCTTCTAATATTTATTCTAGCAGTCAGGAATTGGGTGGTTTAGCCAAAGGCAATGAACTGAACAGTCCTAAAAATGAACTTCTTAAGTGCACTTCTGTCTAGATTGGTTTATACCTTTTTTAAATAAGAGCTCTATGATGACAGAGGAAACAATGTGATGTTTAAAGAAAATGTAAATTTTAATCATGTGAAATTTCAGTAGAAGATGTTTAAGGAAAGCACCCAGATATTGATTTGTTTTGGGCTTACCACATTAGCAAACTAACCTTAGAGTCATTAAAAACAAAGGTCAAAATCAATGCAAATTATAACACATATATATAAAAAGTGGAGTGAAGTGCAACCTACTAGCCCCACACTTTCTGACCTACACAGGTAGCATGCATGTTGCCATTACATACATGTTAAAATTGCCAAACTAATCATGAAAATGAAGTTTTTCAAGTTTTCTTGTTTGCTGGTGGCATAAATGCCTACAAATACACACCAATTATGAATATATTAGCTTAATTAAGCTGTTTTACATACACACTAAAACATTTTAATCATATTCTGTGGATTTTAACAGCCATTACAAGCCCAGATGATTTCACTCTGATTAGCATCCTGTATTGACATCAAAATCTGACTGTAACATCTGATGCAAAAAGCAATCTTCAGAGAAACCCTTACTTGACTTGTCCAAGGAAAATGGTAAAGGCACTGACAGTATTCACAGAAATCATTCATCTGGTTGAGTTTTATTACCTGGGAACCTGGCATCTTCCAGAAACATGGAGAAAAAGACTTGAAAACTGACCAAATTTAAATAGTGGATCAGATCAAGAGAAGGACACAAATAGAAGCAGTCTCTGAGCCTCTGGGAAAGGATTTTCTGTGCTGCTTCTCAGAAATCTCCTTACAGTCTTACAACAGAAAATCTCCAGCATCCTGATGATAGACACAAAATATTCCAGCAATTTCCCTCTCTAGCACAAACATTTGCTACTTGCTTAGACTTCAGATTTGTTTTATTTATTAATTTTCAGTGTCTGCTTCTGCAAAATATGGAGTGTTCTGTAAGAAACTGCATTTACTGAAACTCCACTTGCAAATTAAGACTGAGATGTGCAGGCAGAATCCACTCTTGCACAGTCAAAACTCAAGGGTGTTTTCCTTCAGATTCTTGTAGCATCTACTGGTCTGCTGGTGACACTAATTGAAAAGAGATAAATAACATCAGAGTTTTACTAGTGGGAAAGAAAGAAACCTCTTTCTCTTGAAGAATTCACCACAGCAACAGTAACAACAACAACAAAACAAGAAACAGCAACAAAAAGTAGTCAGAAGGTATTTTTGGTCTGTCATATTCTGCAGAGGTTACTGCCTCCACCCCCAAACCCTTCAGCCTCACCTGAACATATCACCAGACCATTCTCATTACAGAGAAGCAGCTAATGCCAGCTGCTCCCTCAAGGTGCATGTACTCTCTCATAGAAAAACACACCAGTAGGATACTAGTTCAGAAGTGTTATGTATGTGATACATAACATATGGCCATCATTGTCTATAAGCTCCATGCTGTGAGGAGTCTCTGGCTAGAGTGGAAGGAAGGTGTTTTCCTTCTCATTGGAAGATTATTTCTACTATCTTTAGAAGCACATTTCCTTCCACAGAAATTTACTCCTTATTTAGTATACAAATGCATTCTAAAAGTCTCTTTAACACAGTGATGTACAGTTTCACCCATTCTCTCAGCAAAAGCATTACCATAGAAGCAAAGGTTATTTTCACCTGACCTCTAGGCAGAAGTCTCATTTGGGGAATTACAAACAGCCTGAGTTGCCCTTCTGAAGATTAATCTAATCCAGCTGCCATCACTACAAGATGCCTCAGAGGAAGATATCTGAAACCAGCAATGCACAGCTATGATCCATTTGCCTTCAACACCAGATCAGCAGTTCAACACTGGGCTAAGTCTAAAATCAAAAGGATAAATATCACTTACATTCTTTGCTGCTACAATCAATTACAAGAAGTAAGGATAACAAGAATACATCTATTTAAGACATTCCATCCTTTCTCAGCTGTTTGCTATGTTCATATCTATAGCGAGTGCCACAATTTAGCTCTAAGCTGTAGTATATGAAGAGGTCATTCCTCTTAACAAACCCTGAGGCACACTTAATTTTTCTCAATTCATTTATTGTAATGACAAGCAGAACAGATTATTAAAAACTCTCTTTTTTTTCATCCACTTACTGTACACATCTTTAACATCTACTCCTTTTACTCATTTACCTGATAAACTGCTACCATCTTTTTAATCCTTCCTTGTATCTCACCTGGTTCAACAGTACTCTTTTCCCACGGCTAAAGAGTCTGTTCTCCAAAATATTTTACTACTGCCTTCCTGCATTTTTGAAACTTTTCTACTATTTACTTTTCTAAAAATAATATTGATGAAAGCCCTTTCTTTTATAGATGCCCCTTCCCTCCCTGAGACATCACTATAATACTCACTGCATCTTCATTGTAATTTCAATATATTGAAACCATGCCTATCTTTTCCATGTAACATATAGGAATTTTAGCCACATAATCACAATGGCAAATTTAGTATTAGCATGAAACATGCCTGGGAGATTCTCTCTCTTAACATCATTGATATTACAGTGACTGCAGTATTCCATTTCTGAAGAAAACACAAATTCAAAGAGACAAACAGAAGGGAAGGATAAGCTCTTCTTTCCTCTAGGGTCCCTCCAAGGAGAGGAAACATCCCACATCCAGGAGGCCAGGTAAGACAGAGGAGACACTAGCCACCCTAGCCATGAGATTCATCAATCTACAGCAGGTTTATGGGCTAGGTTTTCCTGCCCTTTATAATATCCAAAGTGTTATTAGACAAACTGAACTGTTCACCTGAACTCTCCTCACTCTCTTTCCATTGCCTCCTTTAGCAGTGTGGGGAAGCATCTGCGTAAGCTCCTGTGGAACAAACTCCACTGAGGAAACACTAAAAAATACCAGAGACTGGATTCCTTGAAAGAGAACAATCATGAACAAGCTATACCTTGTTCTAGCTTTTAAAATCTATAGTTGGGGGTTCACAATGGTAGAGCCTCCTACACCTTTCTGTTACTGCCTACTAAGAAGAGTTGCAGATGATGCTCTCCACAACCACCTGCAAGGAGGCGGCAGTAAGGTGGGGCTCAGTCTCTTCTCCCAGGTAACGGGGGTTAGAACAAGAGGAGATGGCTTCCTGTTGCAGCAGGGAGGATTCAGATTGGATATTAGGAAGAATTTTTTCACTGAGAGGGTTTTGAGGCACTGGCCCAGGCTGCCCAGAGCAGTGGTGGAATCACCATCCTTGGAAGGGTTCAAAAACTGTGTAGATGTGGTGCTTGGGGACATGGTGTAGTGGTGAGCATGGTAGTGCTGTGTGGATGGTTGGAGTGGATGATCTCAGAGGTCTTTTCCAGCCAGAATGATTCTATGATTCTATGTATTTTCATTTAAAATTATTAAATTCCAGGCATTGCTAGTCAGGAAAGCTAAACATTTTATAACAGAGTGAACGTGAACTTTAACCACTTAATGATGATAAATCTTACTTGCATGGAGCACATTTGTGACAGAGGCATCAGGAAATGCTTTATAGATGTTACTGAGAAGCATGAGTAGACCACAAAGGTCTTGATGCCCATCCCTGATGTGCTGCCACCCAGTTTGCATGTCTGTGCATCCATACACACTCCACTCCAGGAGTACTCACTACAGTTTAGAATATTCCTGGACACTGCGCAATTTGGCTACAAACACTAAGACTGTAGCCTGTAGACAACAGTTTTTAACACACAGCAGAAACACAGTGCTCATCTCAAAGATGAAACTGGTAGTCTTGGTCCCTTCTGCAGCAAACTGTAGAAGCAGCAAACAGAAATCCATATGCATATTACAGCATGTGGTTTGAATTGGAAATATATTTTCTAGCTTCTCTCATCAATGACAGCAAAATCCTTTAATTGTCTTTTTTATAATCCTCTTTCTGCCTTGCTTCTTCCTGACTCAGAGATCCCTAAGCCTAATACCAGGATACAGACATTTCTCTTTTTGACAATAAGTGTGTTGACAGTATTAATACAGTAGATTCATATCCACTTAAAAAAATTATAAGGTTTATACAAGCAGGCACCTAATGAGATTTCACTCTCACTCACAACATTATATAATCTTCAGTTATGTGATCATATTCTGGTTTTTTAGTACAATTTTCTCCTGCAGTGAAGTGACTGTGGAGCTACTCTTTTTTTTCCTTCCCTTTTCCTTTTTTTGTTATAACCTTCCTCCTTCAGTCTTTACACACCAAATAGAGAATACAGTATTTTTAATTACTTCATCCACACTTTCTATGGTTGTGCTGAATGTGGTCTCTCAGAACATCTCAAACATTTTATCTTCTTTATGTTCACTTCCTTGTGAGGTTAGCTTTCATCATCCTTGTTTTACAGCTTTTAAACTTAGGAAAAACATTTTTTTCCCAGTTCAGGTGGCAGAGCACTGGAACAGACTGCCCAGAGAGGCTGGGGAGTCTCCTTCTCTGGAGAGATTCAAAACCCATCTGGATGTGTTCCTTTGTGACCTACTCTAGGGGATCCTGCTCTGGCAGGGGGGTTGGACTAGATGATCTTTTGAGGTCGCTTCCAGCCCCTGACATTCTGTGATTCTGTGAAAGGGAGACTAGAGCAGGATCTTTCCAGAGCACACATTAATTTTAGCAGAAGAAGTACCATCCAAAAATTGTATTTCTGGCATCACCTTACAGTGAGGAACTTCCTTTTAATGACATGGTGGTTTAGGGTAAAGTATGTATTTATTGCTTTCTCCTCAAATGTCCTGGTTTGGGTTAGAACAGAGCTAATTCTGTTCAGTGATTTTACTTTCCAGCCATAGCTCCTCTAAGTAACTGCACTTCCTAAAACCAACAATGTTTTCACAGACACTGCCAGCTTCCAGCAGTGATAAGGCCTAATGTTTAGATTTACCACCAGGGATTGGTATGCAAAGCAAGGTCACTGCTAAATCTTGTGTCTCATGTTGGGGGGTGCAGAGTAAAGGCTTCACCTTCAGGGAGGAGCAGACAGGACAGGTGACCCTAAACTGACCAACTAGGGATTCCATTCCACTCCATTCGATTCCATTCTGTTCCATTCCATTCCATATACCTTACACTCCACTTAAAGCTGAGGGTCAGTTCCCTCTTCTTCCTTGTCGTTGTCTTCCTCAGTGGCAAGCATCTGAGAAGGAACTGTGTCTGCCCTGCCTTTGATCCTGACCCATGAGTTCCTGAATCCAGTTCCAGGATCCAGCCCCTGAGCCTAGCTCCTGTCTTCTGCTGAGTCCTACACTATCAGTGGTGACAGTGACATAGCTGTCATGGGGGGTGGGAGGTGGGGGAGTTCAGATTCAGTATTGTTTTTGTATATATTTGTGTGTATATATATATATATTTCATTTTATTTTTATTCTCATGAAAGCAGTTTTAGTTTTCTTTTCCATTCCACAAGTCTCTCTCTTATTTCCCTTTCCCTTCCCACTGGGGGTAACAGAGAGTGTCTGTCATCGGATTAGTGGCCAGTCCAGCTCTAACCCTTGACAAATGTCAATGTTGATTAAGGGCAAAATCAGATTTGGGAGGACAAGAGGATGGAGTTAGGTGGCAAGCATGATTATTATTTATTATCTACCCAACACAGCCCAGGTTAAAATGTAATTCTTCAGGCTAACGTTTTACTTTCTTAGGCAGCCTTTCATTTATTGTAAGCTTTGTAAAAGGAGAACAGCTTCATTTGTTACAAAGGAATGTGCTACTGCTACAGACTTGTCCATTCTGAAGCCTGAAGGGGACAGGAAAGAAAGGACACAATTCTGTAAGCAATTGCTGTGCTCTGCTCTGCTGCCTCTCTCTCTGCGTTCTGCACTTCCCCTCCTCCTTGCCAATTAAGTGCCAGCAGAAAGGAAATTCAGGGCTGAGCTCCCCTCCTGTTCCCTGTGCTGGTGCCCAGCAGCACTGCAGGAAGATCAGCGATGGGAAAGTCCTGTTCAGAGCTGACCCCACAGCAGCTCCTCAGCACATGGGCTCGTTTTCATCGCTTCTGCACTACAGCTCCAGTAACTCTAGCATATTTCAGCAGAGAGGCATAGACAGATAGCAGGGAAAGATCTTCCAACCTTGGAATATGAGATTCAAAGGATGGAGATACTTCAGTTTCATCAACATGAGGGTCACATGATGTTTTCACTGCAGAACCTGTCGGATACTCCTTGTCCAGTCTGCAAACAAATCAACCCAACGTAGAATTCATGGCAAATTTCAACCTAAGCAGTTTGATCTGTCCAAGTTTTGAGGTTTTGCTAGAAGAAAGGTATGTGAACTCAAGTGTACATAACACTTCAACATGCAAATAAGATCTTCCTTTCTCAAAGCATCTTTAGGCCTCTCTGTGTATCTACTTATCTCTAATGAAATGTATCATCTATAATTTAAAAGGCAATGGCTGTTTTGTGATCAAAATCAATTTAAAACTCCACAGGCTTTTGTGTGCTAAACATGCACAATGAATGCTTACATCTGCATTAGTATGTTCCATGCCATTGATGGCTTCCTGGGCAACCTCCAGCAGAAGGGAAAAAAATCTGCTCTTTTTAGGGCTGCTTAGTGTCTAGAGAGCCAATGACCAGGAATCTGAAAAACTTCTACCCTGATTTTCTGCATTTTTTGTTAAAGTGACAAGAAAACATGAGAAATGTCCAAACCACAACAATACACTTCTTTTCCTATGTGAACAAGGCTGGAAATGCTCCTGCAGATGTGGGGATAGACATTTCAGCATTCTGAAAGTAGCTGTGCCACATTACTCATGCCACAATACATTCACACAGGTACAAAGTTAACAACTGGGCTGTTGTGCAGCATTGGGGACTAGCTGCAACTAACTTCCACATCTTAAAAAGACTGAAAGCAACCCACAGAAACTGACTGGAGAAAAAAAATGGCACAAATTCTGCTCTTTTTGTCTGTAAAGCGAAGACAATAAGATTGTGCTAACACAAGTGTCCAAATGACCCAAGGTATCACCACAGAGACACACAGTGCATTGTGGGGCTAAACCCTGGACCAATTCACAGCTGTGTGCTATGACACACTCTGACAAGAATCTAGTTATCACTGACTAGAATTCAGTTCCTATTACTTTTACTCTTACAAGCAGCAGAGAAAGAAGAGAACATGCAGTTTTGTGGCAAGTAATGATGTTCTTGCAATAACCTTCCCAGCTGCAGTCCAAACACAGTCAAAGTACCAGTGGTTTATAAAGGGGGTTTGGGGTGGGGTTTTTTTTGATCAAATATTATGAAAAGGATTTAAGAGTGCATATTTTCTATTCCCAGTACAAAATGACTCCAATTATGGAATATTTTTGTAATATGCCCCTTTCTTTTCTAGAGGCCATGTATTTCTAAACAGAATTCCCCACAGAAGCATCAAAAAGGTTAAAAAACTACTGCATTTGTGTACATAAAGTGATAGCTACCATAAAAGAATGGTGAAATCATTATTTTCAAATTTCTTTTTCATGTTAAACAACCTGCTCAACACCTGCTAATATCTCCTGTCACACCAGCATAGTATTATCCTATGGAGGAACAACTACAGCTTCGTGGGAAGCAAGAACTTCAAAGAGGGGTCAGCTTTAAAAAGAGTATAAGGAGACAATGAAGTGTGATCCCAGTAGAGAAGAGCTAGCATTCAGCATCTGTACTGACTATCCATGTCTGCAATCCACAGTTAGGCTCACCTGGCACAAAGTAGTACAATAATTAGACCATGGTACCCACAGAATCTAGAATCCCAGCTCCCACCACTAAAATTGGTTTAAGTCATTTGCACTCTAGCCTAAGCTCATGAAGATGTTGGTCTTGTGTTGTAACTGAAATGTTTTTATGTCAGAAAAGGGTAGTGAATTCTCCTTGGTCTCCAGAAAAAAAACCCACCTCAGTTGACCTTAAATATAGAGATATGAGTACTTTTGGATAAAATCACTGTACAGCTACTAATCTTCCCTGATACAGGACTCAGAGTTCAATTATCAAGAAAGATTTCTCTGAGAATCAGTAGGAAACTACCAGGGGATAAATTAGTTGCTGATAATTTGCTGAGCTCATGAAAAGCCTCTTCCTATTTTTATACTGTAAATTCAAGATTTAAAAAGCAGCAAAAAAATGAGCCACTGTTCATGACCTGATAAATAAACTGGGCTCTCAAGAAACAGTACAAGTCACAGGTAATAAGCTTTCACACTTTCATAACTGTTTAATTGGGAACTCTTGAAAAACCTGAATCAGCTGTCATCACAGACAAAACCTGAGTTGTTGTCTTTTATACCTTGCTTCCCAAGTTAGGAACATGGATATTCTGTATTTTATGAAAGTCCCCAGGCACATATAAAGACTTCTTAGTGCTAGCTGCTGTCAGCTGTTTAGTCACAAGGCACTTCTTCACTGTAAACATCATGTCACCTAGAAATAATGGCAATGGAAATTGTATCCTGCACAGCAGAAGAAGTTTAAACTGTTCTTTGACTCAGAACTTCTGTGTTTGCATTCTGAAAGATGTTGCTCACGACAGGTTTTAGAAAGGCCAGAGATGTCAGCCTTTAACTCTGCATTTCTAAGCCTGCCAGGAGGACAATCAGTAGGGCAGTGTGAATGACTTTGAGGACTGATAAAGGAATTGATCTGAAACAGAAAGAAGAGCTTCCCAAAACATTCAAGCAATTTGAATGGAGCATCATATGACTTCAAAAAACATATTGAAAAAATCTATATAAACTTTAAGCCAAACTTAAGGAATAATGAAATTAAAATCATTTGAGCAGTAGAACTTTGAATAAAAAGATACTTGTATTATAATCAGCTATAAAGGAAAACTGATTAAGCTCTTTGAGACAGGATACCTACAACAAAACAGACACAACCACATTTTCTTTTATTTATCATTTGTCTTCATTTTATAAAAAGATCAGGAAACATCTTTCTTTATATGACTGAATACATTGCTCTCAGCTTTTCAGTTTTAATCCTAGGAAAATAATTGTTTTCCCAGCCAGTCAGTTGTGGTATTACAAATGGAACAGCTGGCACCAATTCAGATTACTATTGGTCCTGAGCTTTGCTACAGATGAAAGACACACCTTTAATAGAGGATTCCTCTTATCTACCAATGCCTATCATCTGTTGATTGCACACAGAACTGCACACAGACAGTGAGTGCATCCTGCCCCTCCTGGCACCTACAGTAGCTTCAATGCTATAGGCACCAGTGCAGCAGCGTCATCAGTTCCACTGCTGCAACTGGCCAGTCTTACCAGCCTTCTGCAGAACTCTGGAAGGAAAAAAAGAGGATCTCTTCTTTTCCTTCCCTAGAGTGGCATTTTCTACACACACACAACATGCCACTATTCTGACTTGCTTTTTGCTAGTCACTCTATACCCAAGTGCAACGTCAGGTCAGCCTGATGCACTTGTTCCGCTGTGCTGGCAGGAACATGCTGTTCCAACATCCTCTCCCTACCTCAGCAGCACAGCTCTGCCTACTTAATGCAAGCTATTTCTCTGTTTTATCTAAATTTATGTCTGTTCCAGTGGTTGAGAATTTCCACTCCAGTGTTTAAATTTAGGTTACTTTTCCCTTCTTCTTCTTCAGTGAACAAAAGTGAAGATTTGTGGCACATGCCCATAAATGGCTTATGTTCACCCTAACTTCTGATGTTTGAAACTATGTCTTTCTTTTTATAAAACTCCATTTTACCAATGGGGCCAGTTGCTGCCATTCTCTTGTTCCTTCTCCTCCATTTTTTTCTAAGATTTGAAGGACTGCTGGCATGGCCTTTAATTAGGTTAATAACAGAATGGAGATGCAACTGTTGTCAAGCAGTAAGTTAAGCTCCAGCCACCACTCGAGTTTAACAGGTAGCTGCATGTGATCCTCTGACAAGGCAATACCAAGATACCTCAATGAAAACTCTATTTTTTTTGTCAAATCTTATTTTATGTGTGGGAAATGTTGACTCTGATTTTTAAGAACTCATTTTTTAAAAAAAACAGATTTTCCCCCACTAGGTCAATTCTTCTACACAGGAACCATTTCTAATAAAAATATTTTACTGCCTCACTCTCCCCTATTGTTAATTCTGCATTCAAAATCTTCAGTCTAAACCCAAAATCTGAGTGAAGCATTATTATTAGGAGTTAACAGGAAATTTACTAACAGGGAAAGCCAGACCAAACTTTGGCTTATTTGAAAGAGAGCTCCTGTGCAGGCTGTGTTATCTGACTGTTTTTAACACATGCACTCTCTCACTTTGTAAGGGCCTTTACTTGCTTCAGAAGTGCTTGCACTTCTGGTGAAATGGGAAACTCACATCTCACTGATAAAGGTCAAGTATACCTAGGTATCATATCATACCTTTAACAAAATATCTGGTTTTTTTTTTCCTTTGCAGACTCCAGTTAGAGAATTCTTTGGGTTTAACAGGAGGGAGATTAGACTGAGTTACTCATTAATCCTCATGCTACTTCACACTTTTTAACAAACCATTTGGAAAGAAGTATTCTGGGCTAGTTCATGTGTCTCCCTTTTGGCTAGATGGGACCCACAGGCATTTTCAACCTAAAGTCAGGTTTATTTTGATAGGGAGTGTGGAGTAGGCAAGGATAGCACTGAAGACTAGGTATGGAAAAAAGAGGATCCCTTGGATGAGAGAGCTTGCCCATTCTGCTCCCAGTCCCTTTTCCCATGATGTGAATGGTGACAGACATACTGTGGCTATGTGGTACTGTTGTACATCTCTTGCTGTGGCCTTGCAGTCACTGTCTCATCTGAAGAAGAAAATGTTTTCTTAATTATTGGTGTGATAGAGCACATCAGCTAAGCTGGCCAGTACCTTCAGATGGTGTAAGCTACCGTGACAGGCTCTGGATACTTCACAGATTTATGCATCCCTTTCAGACTGATGAACCTCTGATTCAGCTAAGCATATTAAAACTTGCCAGCACATCTATTTAAATTTCAGATTTGTAGTTCTCAAAGGCATTTGGCTGCTCTATTTTCTTTTTGTCATTTCTTTAATGACTTCAGAACAGGAACAAGCATACATGGTGGAAAACTACCCTTGATTTAAGTTCTCCTACAGCTTTTGTCATGAAAACTGAACACAGCATTCATTTCCTAGCTCTTCCTTTAAAACTTTTCTGGGTTTTAAACTGGGAATTTGGCAAACAATGTGCATAGATATATAATCAAGGAAAAAGCTGTTTCTACCCTCCAATGGGAAAGCCAAAAGAAAGAACCTTCAACCCAAAGTAGTGAACAACTCAAGAAGTTCCCAAGGATTTCTGATCTGGCAAGTCAAGAGAGAAATCTATAGCTAGATAATCAGTACTGACCAACTGTGGTTCTTTAAGTCATTTTAGGGATAACTTTAAGAAGTCCAAAATGGGGACCCCTAAATCAAGTCTTTCAGAGTCAACCATGCAGAGAGGGAAGAAAGAGATGGGCACAAAATCATGAAACAGCATGACAGATGGCCTGTAAAAATCAAGCACTGAACTCACCATATTCCTCCTGATTCTTTAAAAAATCACTAATATCTATGAATATATTTGAAAACAAGCTCTAAAGTGAAGCTGCTTTTTAAATGCAGTGCAGGCTACCATGGACACCATGTCCCATGCACCCTTAGGAACTAGTCTCCCAAGGAAATACTGTGCACTGACCACATCCCTGTCAGCATTTCCCAGTGTGGTTTTGTGGGCTGGAGCTGGAGTGCTTTTGTTAGCACTTCAGTCTTCAGGTCCTCCACCTCACAGGACTGCCTTGACCAGTCACATCTAGCCAGAATTAGCAAAGCCTGACTTCAGAGGGCTGGCAGCAGTAAATGTGTGACCAGGGAACTGAAACAATAATCATCAGGCACATGCTCTCTTCTAGCTAATCCATCAGGGCTATATTAAAATGAGAAAAACACTGTCATTTTGCTTCCATTTTACCTAAAATGCTGGCTTTTTATCTTTGACCTATTTAACAACACTTGCCTCCTTAGAGTTCCACTGCAGGCACAGCACACAGCAAATGGGTAATACTGCCAAAAATTCGTTTCCATTGCTGGCTAATGCCACTGCTATTCTTTTATCAGCTTTTAACACTTCTCTTATCAGCAAATTGCCCTTTTTGGAGGGGCAAAAGGACCCAGCAGAAGTCTGCCTTTATGAATGCCTCAAGCCTTCAAAATTAGCAGCGAGAATCTTGTGGTCACTGTATACTCTTGTCTTAAGAGCAGATGTGGCACTGTATAGTTTTGGTATTAAGTACTGTGAAGCTTCCTTTCAAGCAAAGAACTCTTTATCTACTTAACACAGAACATAACCAACTTTTGTAAGTTTCATACATTACATTTATTTCAAAATGCTTGGCATTATTAATCCTTTTCATATTGTTAATATAAAGATTCTGCTTCAAAACCTCAAGAACTCAGGAAGTTTATTTTTTTTCCTCTCTTTTTTGCATTGCATGCACTGATGAACTAGCCTGCTCAGCAAGCATTTAACAGATTAGACACTTGAACATGGTTTCAGGCAATGCTCTCTCATGTTTCTGCGTATTGCCTGATAAACACTTCAAAGTAAACCGCTCATAAATATGAAATGAAAAGCCGAGAAGTCGTTATGCACAGCTTTGAGATACAAATCTCTTTATTCCCCTCTGAAGTGGAGTTTGATTGACATAATGAGTCATAGATCCTGTCCAGGGACACACTGCCTTATCCCCTTTTCCTCAGGAGACAGGGAGTCTTTAAAGAAATCCACTTCAGAACTTTCTGACAGACAGCTACAGAAAAGTTGAACACCACACAGATTTATTATTTTGTATTCATACCTGCTTTAATAACTGTGACACATGTCACAGGCTGATGCCAAAGCCACCAACAGGTCCCAGCATCTAAACCTTTTAAAGGAGGCCAAAGCCAAGATGGGTGTTTTTATCTAGTTATCACTGACGTGACAATGCAGGCCTTGGGTCTACAAACCCAAGGAAGAAACCCGAAACCTAAGGAAGACTCCTGGAAGCAGAGAGAGCCCTTGCTGAGCTGGGTACTGCACCCTGCTGCTGCTGGGCTCTGCACACCCAGCTTGGGGAGCAGTAGCTCCATTCCCACTCGTTATTACCAACAGGGCTTCATGGAGAAACAAGTGAGCCCTTTTGGCTTGGGCTACTTCCCTGCCAAGCCTCAGGTGTTCCCTCTGATGCTTGCACAAGCAGCTCCTGACTGCAAAGCTGCACCTCAGACATTTGCTGCAGAGCCTCTCTACTGCCTGGCTCTACCTGCTAGGCATGTCTCACCTCGGGAGGAGAAGAGAGGAGAGAGGGGGAGCAGGAGGTGCCATCACCCTCAGGAAGTCCACGTTGCTACCACCCTCATTAGAAGGCATCTTTATCAGGTACAGACGCCCTACAGCCATTTCCTTTACTTCACAGGTCTGTGCTGTGAAGGAGATTAAGACTTTCATGCAAGAAGGAGCAGTCAAAAGCATCTAGGCTGAAAAGTCTCTGAAATGCTAATTTAGATATTGCTGTTAATCAAAGATACCCATATGAAAATGACAAAAACTATGGCATGTGTAATTGTTGGCTACTGCTATTCCACAAACCAGCTACTCCACAGAAAGTCAACCTTCAAGCCACCACAGTGAAACTGCTAATCAGTAGCACCATAAACAACATTATGGTGCAATAAACTGCTACCCTACAATGTTATATTCACAACCTGTACTTGTAGTATTTGTGGAGGTTTTTAGAATGAAGCCACCAAATATCTGCCTAAATTGAGGTGCAACTTCTAGCACCTTATTTGCTAGCCATACTGTTTGCTTTATATTAACCTTTTTTGCTTGCCATACTGTATGCTTTATATTATCCATCCTTACTGGCTGTCCTTTGTCTCTGCTCCCTATGAAGTAACCATACATAAAGGATACAAGATCCACCACTCATAACTTTGCTTTCTTTTGTTAATGCTAGTGCTACTATTAACATTAGATATGAGCTACTCACATAATTTATACAATAATATATACATCATTAAAATTTTAAAAGCTATGGTAAAAAAAAAAACCTTAATTGTGGTGTTCAAAAATATTTCTATTTTGGAAAAGAAAAGAAAGGAAAAGAAGAAAAGGAAAAACTAGACAAAAGAAAAGAGAGGAAAAGAAAAAAGAAAAGAGAGAAAAAAGAAAAGAAAAGAAAGAAAAGAAAGAAAAGAAAAGAAAAAGGCTATGTATCTATAAAAAAGCACACAGTGAAACAATGACATGGTGAGAAGACTAAATATTAAAGGATTTGAATTCATATTACATGTAAATAATGAAATATTCAAGCCTAGTTCTGCAGCAAAAGGCTGAAAGGGAGATTTAGAAGCTTAAGATGATGAAAAAGCCACAATGGGGTATCATCATCCATCTACAAAGAACTTTGCTGCCTCTCCTCATTCCTCAGTGACTGAGATAACTCAGACATTATTTTTCCCTCTGAAACATTTATTGTTAAAAACTTTTACTCTTGTTATTTATTGTTTGCAGTATGAAAACACATTCTGACCCTGCCCTATATATTAAGAGCACTCCTCTCAGCTGTATATGATCCTTCACATCTTAACAGCCAACAGTCTGCCCTGGCTTTTCTAATCACTGTATTTACATCAAAATACAAATACATCTCTTGTAACAAATACTGAGCAAAACCAGGAAGCCCTGGAAATGCCAAAAACTAACCCAAAGCTTATGACTATAAACAGACCTTCTCCAATGTTGCCATTTTAGATCATGGATTGCCCTTTCTATGTAAATTAAAAAACCTTTGGCCCAAATTGGAACTGTTTGTAACTATTTTGAATATTAGTGAGGAATTATCATCATACATACAACTAAGGAATTATGGGCATTCATCTTGGCACACACCTGACCTGAAGTATCAGTTTTAACATATATATAGTACTCCAGTGTGCTGTTGACAGTTTGCCTCACTGAAAGGCAAATGAGGCTTCTGGAATATTCTGAACTACTGAAAATCTTCACAAGGTCTTCTGCAGCACTCACAATTCCTATGCAATTACCACTAGACACATGAGTAAAATAAGATACTTCAGAAAAGAACCAGAACCTAAAATAAACAGTCCTTTCTGATGGCAATTATATTAGAAATAAAGTGTGTTTCTATAAACTGATGTCATTTGAAGAGATTATATCTCTGTTTCTGAGCTTTCATTACAAGATGGGAAATATTTTGATAGGGCTTCAAGCAGCATTAGGTATTCTGCTGAGGTCCAAAAAGCACAGCTGTCAGTCATACCCTTGGCTCTGTCAGTCACTTCAGCACACTGAAACCAAGTTGTCTCCAGGATAAGTGCTCCTTAGAGATCTGCAGTTGCTGCTTGACCTACAGCTGAAAAGTAAGTGCTTCACTCACTAGATCTATTAGCCCTTTGACTTCATTCAATCACTATCTAATATAAATACACTGCTAAAGTGAGTGATTAATTTAATTTTTTAGAAAGAGTGCTAAATTCTTGAAGTCTCTAGCATGCCTATCCACAGAGGCTCCAAAACATTCCTGTAATTAGTTATTAATTATGGAACTGAAGTTAGAAGTCTGGTAAGAGCCACTGTATTTTATTTTTTTTTCTTTTCATCTTCCCTCTAAGATTACCCTTTCCTTGCTGCACCACAGCTTCATTTAAACTGGCAGTAAGACAACTACCATCTCTATCTCCTCCCATGCAGTTATCTTGCCCTGCTCAATGAATCCGCATCTTTCCATCTCTTGTCTGTGCTTTCCAGGCTTGATATCAACACGACAGCTTAAACAACAGCTTACAGCTGTTCCTAGAGGAGTAAGACTTCCATTAGAAACTGCAGCAGTTAGACCATTTAAAAGAGAGGAAGAAACACCTGAATAGCTATGCAGGTACTGTTGACTGCAAGCCTTTCCCTCCCATTACTGGGGAGAATCAACAAATAGTTCAAATTACCTAAGATACCAATGTGTAAGAAGGAGCCTGGAAAGCATTCTGACATAAAACCCTGTGACTCTGACCTGACAGCCTGTTGCTTTGACTCCAAAAATGCCATTGTTTTTCTTCTCTATGAAGATATATCTTGGCATCTTGTGATCACTGTGATGAAAATACTAGACAAACCAAGTGTCCAACCTAGAACAGGATGTTCCCTTCTGACCAGGCTGACAATATTTTTTTTCATTTGTAACCTGATAGAGAATATATACAGTCAGTTTTGAGTCCAATTTTAAGTTTTGTAAATAAGCCTTATGCTAATTAAACAAGATCCACATAGCTGGACGTATGGGAATAAACAAATCCACAACATGTTTTGGAAGTATCTATCAGGAGTTCCTTTCCCTGCTTAAATCTCATTCTGTGAAGAGAAAAGGAGGAACACTTTTACATGTCTTCTAGTCAATTCTGGTTACAACTGGAACAGCTGTAACTGTGTGAGAGAGGCTGTATTCAGCTCATCTGAATTGCCTTAAGCTTCATTAGTTTTCAAAACCAAACCAAACCAAACCCCACATACAAGCATGCCACAAACCCCTGCCAAACAGGCAGAGAGAAGCACTTCACTTGCAAAGCTGCTGCTCCTGCAGCTACTCAGGTTCAGGACACACAGAGCACTTGTGGCACAGTCCAGAGAAAGGAGCAAGATTATTTTCAACTCATGCATATACTTCTATTTACACAAATTCTTCCTATTTATGCCATTAGCTAAAAGCTATTAAATTAGCTACAAAATTCTAATAAGTAGTCAGCTATTTAACAACATTGTAAGGCAGAGTTTATTTGAAAGCTGGCAGCCAGTTGGAAGAACATGGTTTTGAAGTCAAACTAAGAAATGTAAAATATATATAACTATGTGCATTTCTTGGGTTGCTTTTTTCAACAGTGACATATATATATATATATATATTCTAGTACCCTCAACTCAGGAAACAATTATTTTTGGATCTAAAAAGCCTAGCTGGATGACCTGCACTGCACAATCTGTACAGTCTGTGCAATGGCCAACAATAACCTGAGCTCAGCATAACTTGAAGGATGCCTTCCAAAAGACTGCATTTCAGTGATGGAAAGCATCATCTTTCCCACACAGTATGCACTGCACTATGCTTTCAGTCCTTTGAGAGCTTTCAGGATGAAAAGACTATAGTTATTACTGCCATCATTATTATTAATGAAAAATACACATGTAAAATTAGGTTTCAAACACAATGTTTTATAGCCTCTATTTGTCTCTGTGGACATATGCCATAATGGCTTTAACAGACCTTTAACACTCACTGACTAATTAATCTTTACACTCAGGACCCAGCCCTGAGTTTTATTCAGTAAGGAGCAGAAAATAGCATCTGTGGATTGGGCTTGCAAGGTCCACTGCATGAATAAATTGACAGGCTACAGGAAGAGTTGGTATTAAACAGCTGCTCTCCTCCCCTCAGTACTCCTGCAGCAGCCTTCACCAGCCACCGAAGCTTCCCCTGCAAACTTCTTACATACAATTTATTTTTATATCCTAGAGTGACTCTCTTCAACCTTACAGAGACTCAGTCTTCCAAATACATTGACACTGATAGAAAAAATATTACAGGGCCTAGATATCACTTTAAAATATAACTGCATTTCTGACACAACCAAAGTATGCACCAGCAAATTCAGCTTTCCTATGGAGAGCCCAAACGAACCATACAAATTAATAGACCCCAGCAATTTGTCAGAAAAACCTTTAGGCTCCTATTTGAAACTCAAACATGTTCTAAATATGAAAAAGAACAGGGAGAATATTCTGCAAAAAGCAAGCACAAAGAGAAAATAAACCATGCAATTCCTTAATAGAACAAATTCAATCTTGACTCCTTTTAAGAGAATTTTAAAGGCATCGTAAAAGAGCAAGCATGTAGGGGTAAATTTCCCTCCTCTCATTTGCATGATTCAGTTATAGTCAATGGAGCTTACTGGAGTTTAGCCTTACTTTAGCTACAAAGCCAGGCAACCAGAACACTACCCTCAGCCACAAAAAATAAAGTGTCACCTGTTTGCTAGTCAAGCTTCAGTGGTAGAGATTTCATCAAGACTAAATTGTTAAGGATTCTAATTGTGTTTTCTAGTATACCTGTAGGTAAACACAGGTAACACCAGGAAATTCAAGAGTATAATATCTGGGGTTTTTTTCTCATTCAGCTAACTTCAAGAATAGCTTACTCCATTTCTAAGTAAAATTCTATTAGGAAACAACCCTTGTGACCTGCAGCCCCCAAAGCAGTCAGCACTCATTTGGAGAGACAAAAATGACCTCCCTAGACTATCACTTTATTAAGGAAAGATCATGAATGAGTTCTATTTTTTACAACAAAGCATTTATTTCTCTGTATGCCTAAGGAGCTAAAATATTTGTCAGACTAGTTCTTTTTGCTTTGGAGTTGTTAACCACTTCTTGAGCGAGTCTGCTTTTGACAGCGAAGAGCCATTAAGATCCTGTAGGACTGAAATCTGCAAGTAAAGACAAATCTACTCCTACACCTCAGTCTACTCTCCTTACTCCCCTTGGTTTTCCTCACTTATTGAAGAACATTTTCAGTTTCCCTTCATAAATTCAACACAATCCTCCCTAACAATGAGCCACATTCTACTCTCGAGCCATCTCTAACTTCAACCTGGAAAAGGGAAAGGGAGGTGAATCAACTAGGAAACAAAATCCTCATCTGCCAGTGCTAGATCAGTTACAGCTTATGGCTTTATCTCCCCAAATATTTTCCCATTATAAAAAAATGAAGGCTAGTAATGCTCTATGCATCAGTATATATAGAAAATAAGACTTCAAAATACAATAGGAGTTTATAGGGACTCAGATTTGTGAATTACAATCCTAAAGAAAACAAAATAAAATCCAAAGTAGTTTTGATTTGATTTGAATCCCATTTAGGTATGGCAATATCTGCTATGTTAAGAGATCCTCACAGGAACAGTGCAGCTGAAATTGCAAGCACGTTGAAGCCAGCAGCTGGCTCTCTTCCCACTTACCTGCAATCCTCTCAAGTGGGGGAGGAATGTTACCAAGTAGTGTGTAAACTTTCACACCTGGTTTAGAATTAAAATAAACCCTGGCACAAAAAATATAAGGAATTTCTTACATTAGTTTTTCCTCAGATCAGCTATTTACTCAAAGGTCACATTTAGGCTAACTTACTAACCAGCAGCACATGATGTACGCATCTCAACAGTAACATGGTGTAGAAGTAGTCAGTTTGTGAACAGCTATATCACATTCATCATTAGGACTGGAATGGTCCCAGTCCTGTCCATCAGAACACTGTAGGCACAAGGGAAACACAATACCAGCCTAAGAAGGAGCTGTGTAATTCCAGTCTATGGGTCCAGTTGATCAGAAAACACAAATAATGGTCCACAACATGCCACGTAACATGACAGCTATGGTTCAAGACATAAAAGGTTCAAGACATAAAAGGAAGGGAGCACAGGATTAAAACAGAAACTTAACTTCTGTACTCTACCACTCCAGCCTCATCCTCACTGTGAGGCAGGTTACAGCTGAGAAAGAGCAGGCTAATGGCTGCTGTGGATTGACACCTGCATTACACACAGAGTCAAAACTAATGGAGGCCTGCATCTAGAGATATCAGATGTACCTTGATTCCTTCTGCTTCATGCACATGAACTGAAAGACAGAGGGTGACCCTTGGACCTTAATTTGTTAATGGCACTGCCAAACTGGAATAGTAACAAGCTTTTTTATTTCAGACTAGAAGGGAAACTAATGGTAAATTACACTGTAAAGGGCATGACAGACAACTCTGGTCTAGACTTCTTGGCTTTGCTACATCTGTTCTGAACAGAAAAGAACCATCATCAAATGTCTCATAAAATAGGTCAGAACATATGTTCTTCATAGAACAGTGCCATTAAAGTGCTTATTTATATAGAACATTTAGTTTTACTCAGAATATATCTCACCATTATTTGCAAGATCCTGAACAAACTCCTCACACCCACTCCTCCTCCCCCCACCCTGTGATACCAGTTCTATAGCTGAACACCACCTGCAGCCGTGGCTGTGACATGGGAGCAGGAGCCTGACTTCTGCTGGGACTCCTGCACTGCATCACTACCTTAAAATGTTTGATAGCCAAAGTCTCTACAAAACCAAATTATCTATATAAATGTGTCTGGGTAGGAATTTAAGTGTACAAACCCAGAAATGTTAAGAAGAAAAAGTTTGAAGATTAAGCTAATACATATACCTGTATGAACTCTGATTTCTAGAAACGTAATTAGCTTTACTTTGATGTAACGGCTTCCAAATATCATCTCCCAAAACTGAAGTAAAGCTACTAAAATTCTGAATATGAGTGTCCACAAAGTGATTTAAAGCAGCCTAACTCCTATTTTAAACTCCTATGATTATTTTTTTTCTCAGTGTCTTCATTTAGATACCCCTATAGTTTAATTTTCTTGGAGGCACTGATAATTACAAGCATAGTCTCCACAGAAAACGTTTTGACTTATGAATACATTTTTAAATTACTCTGATTATGCATGGATGGGATTGTTTTGTTTAACCATGCACATTTAAAATTACCTGGAATTTAAAATACTTCTTACATGGATTCCAAAGACTTATACCTGCACTTCACACTTACCTGACCGTAACTTATATTTTCTTGTTTCCTCCATATGTGTATCAAGAAACTCCTGTTCTTCATGGAGAGATGAGGCTGCCCACCATAGATATCATCTATACATTTATAGTTAGCACTGCCATATACAATTTACATCATGTTTTGCAAATATCCTGAAGTATCACACAGAGAAAAGACTCATATCATTACCCTCCATGTTACAGACATGGAAACAGAGCTGTTAAATGAGTGTTTGCCTGAAGACTTAGAAGGATTATGGGCCAAAGTGCAACAACAACTACTCAAACTCTGCATTTTACTGTTATATTTTAATTCAAGGTTGGCTAAATAATTCTATGAGAGGAATATTTATTTTTGACAGTGAGATGTACCCTGAAAAAAACCCCCAAAAAGCAAACCCCAGAAAATCATCTTGTTTCAGGTTTTTAATGAATGCAGTGCAGGATTTCCATTCCTTAGGAGGACGAAATAACTGAATAAATCAGTCTGGAACTCTTAGCCACTTCATTTTTTGGTAAAAACTAAATATTGCACATGTGACTACAATCATACTGGCACAAGCAATGCAAGTTGTTATCAACAACAGGATTGCATAGAACCAAGTGACCACCACAGCATACTTGAAACACAATTTTCCTTCTGCCCTTCAACCACAAAAGCACTCATCTGCTAAAAAAAACAAAGTCCATCAGAATTAGACCAAGAGAGTGGCTGAAATACTTGTCCTAGTGCATCCTAAAATGAAAGAGGGCACCCCCATGCCATGTTAAACACTCTTTTTTTCTTGCCTCGTCATGCAAGGACATCTGTGCTCAGCTCAAGGGCTGCCTGCTGCCTCTTCCCAATGGAAAGCTGATTTATTATTAGATCTCCTGACACCACAGGACACTAATAAGTAAAAGAGCATTACTGTAATGGAGACTCTGGTCAATTTTCATTTAGAGTACCACCCAGAGGATCAACAAAAAAATCTTCTCTCTCCAAAAGATCCTGCATGGTGAATACTGGGGTCAGCCAGCAAGAAGAAAGTCTCAGTCAAATAGTATTTACATTTTTTGAGGTGTCACCACAGTAAGAAAATGAACTTCAATTCACAGTGGAAGACATGGTATCACTGACTTCTGTGATCTTATTCCCACTTACAAGTCAGATAACTCCTAAAAATGGTGGCAAATCCAGACCTTTATATTTTTTTCTTCCTTTAGTCTTTGCATTTAATTTTACCATTCACCTCTAAGGTCCTCACTCAGCCTCCACTATTGTCTCTCTTGAAGCTGTCCTCTCCTATTTCTTTGACTATCTTTTGTTCTCTCCAATCCAGCAGTGTCAGGCTTCTTTATTAAATAAATTACATGGACAAAGCTGTCAAAATGCTTGAAATGAGTAATTCCTGTGTTAATGAAAGCCAGAAGATGCACGTCTTTGCCTTCATCTTCATCTTCTAAATTCTGGTTTATAACAACAAAGCACTCTGAGCTTTATTTTTCTCAATGATTATTAGGTTTCTGTAATAAAGGCAATATCTATTTGCCAGGATCACTGGAAAATTAGAGGAATGGAATTAGCTGAAGTAAAATTCTCTCTTGTGATGGACAGCTTGAAGCTTCCCTCAGCAGCAAAGTCTGCTCAGAATCAAAATAACTTTTGATTAGTTAAGAATACATGCTGCACAGACAAGAGATAAGCAAGAAAAAACCCCAACAGTGAAAATATTAGCTAATATAAATAAAAATGGATTGCTAATCTAAGTGTAAAGATTTTTTTTTCCCCTTTTCTGGCACAATGTTATTCATGCCCCTAAGCAACTCACTTAATCTTTCTTCTCATGCACTTTGTAAAATGGGAATGAACCAACATAATTTATCCCAATGGTATAATAGGTGACTTAGAGTAAGACACAAAATAACAAACTTCAACCACCTCATAATTATTTAACTAGGATTTGGTACATCAGGATGACATACATGATCTTAGCTTTCATTCTCTTCAGGAAAAAAACTATGAATTACTTAAAAAGTATACATTTTTCACTTTAAGCATTCAACTGAGTCTGTGCACTCTTCTGTTCTATATGATTCTCAGCTACATAAAAGATGAAGTAGATGCATTTCATGTTGTTTTCCTTAGACTTTCAATCTTGAGTAACCCTTCTCATTTACCACTTTTCCCCACAAATTAACAGGCACATCAAGACAAATTCATTAGCATTTCCAGGCCCGTTAAAAAGATGGAAAAAGAATTGCACCTTAAAGTGCTCTGGATTATCTGCTGGTTAATAAAATCAGTAATGAATAATTTTACAGTTCATAATAATCACTTTGCTTTTTTTTTTCCATTCTAATCAAAAAACCCTGAAAGCAAAATTTGCATTCTAAGCAAATAAATGCTCACAGTTGGAAAGTCCCATCATATTTGTTTTCTAAAGGTAGGAATGATGTGTATATAAAATAAATAAAACCCATACATATATAGAAATAAAACTGTGATATGAATGCATCTTGGTGCTTCTACATGCAGTACTTTGGGAAACTGTAGATGTCAAATTCCCTTTAGCAGGTAACAATCCCAATCCAGAGAAGAATATCATCTGCATCTTAGAGATTTTCTACAGAAGTTTCATTATCAATACATTTCAGATGTTTGTACACTACCTTGGAGAATAATATAATACATTCTTGGGGAAGAAATAAGACCAAGCTTAGCATACAATTGTCCAGCTGACATGAAATTTCACTTCACATTAGCAAAGTGCCCATGGCTTTACACGAAGCCCCAACACAGGGATCTGTAGGGGAAAGCAGCAGCAGTGGCCAGACAGCCACAAAAGCATTGTAAGCAGCATTAGTAATGGCACACTGAAAACTGCAAATATTAAAATGACTGCTTGTCTAGTACTTCTTAAAGGTTAAAAAAAATAACAAAAAAAGGTTAAAAAATGGGGGAAGGCTGAGAGACCTGGGGCTGATTAGCCTGGAGAAGAGCAGACTGAGGGGGAAGCTTATCAGTGCTTATCAATACTCCATGGGTGGGGGTCAGGAGGATGGGGCCAGGCTTTTTTTGGTGGTGTCCAGTGACAGGGCAAGAGGAACAGGCACAAACTGGAACATGTGAAGTTCCATCTAAACAGAAGGAGGAACTTCTTTACTTTGAGGGTGGTGGAGCACTGGAACAGACTGCCCAGAGAAGTGGTGGAGTCTCCATCTCTGGAGACATTCCAAACCTGAGGGGGACACCATCCTGTGCAACCTGCTCTAGGTGACCCTCCTCTGACTCCTCTGGGCTAGATGATCTCCAGAGGTCCCTTTCAATCCCTAATATTCTGTGTAACATGACACATATGGATTGTTGGGAAAACAAACTCATCTTGCAAAAGATGATACCACAAGAACAATTCAAAATCTGTAGCAGTCTATGCAAACCCTGCCTGTTGAGCTCAGCATTGCCTGAGATTGAGAACAGCAGCTAATAATGCACCAGACACTAACTCTGCTTCCAGCAAACTCAGGTACCTTAGGTGTTGGGTTTGTTATCGGTTTTGTGGGGGTTTTGTTTGTTTGGTTTGGGTTTTTTTGTCTCAGTAGTATATAAATTTAGAGCTGCAACTGAAGTTCTCTGAAATACAACTTTAAATATTTTCTTCAGCTATTGCATTTTTTCCCCTTTTTTTGGGGGGGAAGGGAAAAATTGTCCACTGGCCACTATAATCTTCCACTCCCACCACTCTATGCAAATTCATACTGTAACAGCAAATAAAAACCCCTAAACTCTGTAAAAGGTGTCAGGTGACAACAGAAATCCTTCTTCTGCTAAAGAACAATGTTCTTCTAGGTCATAAAGTGTGTTAAAAGAAACTGAATCTTTGAGGTTAAGAAAACACAGTGAAAAATTATTGACATAAATATATCTACAGCATTCTGAGTACTCAGTGTTTTGTGATCTTGTGCTTTATTTATGCCATTTTTCCTTTTCCAGTCTCCAACTTACTTTTTGATCCAAATTGCTTTTGAAACTCTCACAATGATTTGTTTTGGAAAACATACCCCCAAAAAATCTCCAGATAATATCAATACCATAGCTTTTTCACCTCTCAGACAGGAGAGTCTGTCCAAACTTCATCTGGCTATGAAAACAAAAATCTTATCTTCAAATGGATGTTCCCCCAGTGGAAAATTTTAACAGATCTACTTCTACATTCAGAGCATTTTAATACATTGGCATTTTAGAGTGCCATTTGTGAGCCTAGCACTCTTAGCTATAGCTATCCTGCAAAATAAATATTGAGTGACCTGGAAGGTGGAATCATCATACCTACTTCATAATATTTTGATATTTTATTCCTCAATTTTCTGTAATATTAACACATTGTTGATTGACAAAACCAGAAGAAACAGACAGTGCCAGTAATACACTCGATTCTGTTCAACAGTTCAGCACTCCTCTTAAATTCTTATGTGATGATCTCATTCATTCCCAGTTAATAAGGAAAGCTTTTTGCTTAACTCTACTTAGGTGGAACTGCTTTCTAAGATGCCTGTCCCACAGCCCACACCAAAGCACCCTGCCACTCACACCTGCAAAACTGCTCCTAGCATGCCACCGTGCAGGTTGGGGGTTCTGGGTAAGGCATTTGCTCGTGCCTTAACCCTCCTCTCTCAGACAATGCTTCCTCTAGCTACCATCTGTCAGAGCACTCTTGCACTGATAGGCAAAGCCTGCTATGTTAAAACCTGTGTATTATTGTGGCAATTGTAAGTTTAAGATAGGGTTATTTGAAATCTTGCACATTAGGAATCCCATACATATGGACATGACCATCGCTGCCTTTCAGAGCGAGTCACACTTACACCATTGACTTTTCCTTCAGTCAGGCTGTGGCTTGGAACATTGAACAACAACTATATGGCAGTATGGATTTAAAAGGCTTCTCTCCTGAAGAGCTGATTTACACTTGCAGCCTAAATATTTCTTGAAGGACACCACTGAACTAAGGAACTACTAAAAAGGCTCTGTACCAGGAGATGATTTCTTCAGGCTCTAGGTAAGGCATTTTGCACTATTTTTACCAATTAAGACAAAAGCCAAAAGCCAAATGGTAATTCAAGGGAGCTGACAGTAAGATTATTTGAAAAAGCTCATTAGTTCTTGTTAAATTAGAAACTCATAAGCTAAAGAAGAAAGGAAGGAATGCTAAATGCAGTTCAGTCATCACCTGCAGGTAAATAAAGCCAACAACATAGGTACCAGTATCAGTTGTATCATATTCACTAAGCAACAAGAGCAGAGAAAGAAGAACAAGCACCAACACCCACTGCATTTGCCACCACCACTCAGAACCTCTTATGGGCTTGGTTCATGAAAACCTCCAGGAACACACTCTCCCTCCCCTTCTGTCCTTCTCCTGACATTGTCAGCTAATGCTTCCCAGATCATAGTGGACACAATCTGTCTTCCTGGCTTCCGCCTCTCAAAATGGAAACAGACTGCAGAAGAGAAGACTCCAAGAGAAGTGTGAGGGCTAAAGCTGGGCTAAAGCAACATCTGCCCATGCTGCTGAAACTATGTATGCTGCTGATGAGCTTCAGGGTACTGCCTCCATCCACAGCCATGCTGTTGGCTCCCTGTGGAGCCATTGTCCATGGCAACTTGACAATGTAGGCAAGAAACAAAACCCAGTCTTCTATCATCGCTACCAGGTGATGCTCCCAAGCTGTACACAGCAATGCCAACTGATACCATCTTATACATGCTTTTCCTTTTACCTCCTCCCAGGTTATTTTGCAAAGTCATGCTTCCAGTTCTCTCCATTGCTGGGATGGCCACGTTATTGATAAGACTTTCCAGATAAGACCTAGTTCCAAAAGTTCCGCTAACTTTTTCTCTTCATCTTGGTAACTTTTCCTGAAACAATCCTCATACCTCAAAATTTATTTCTCTTCAACTCTGAAGATACTGCCACTTCATTTAGCTTCACCAGAAACTTTTAAAATGGGATTTTAAAAGCTTTTATTTACCAGCATCATTCTGCACAGGTTATAGGACAATCAACATGAGAAAATCATGTAACTGATTGGTGAATGTAGAGAAAGAAGAAAAAAAACACAAAAGAACTGAAAATATTTTGCCAAGAACCTAAAGATTTTTGCAAAGAATTCCTCGAGAGAAAGAAGAACTAGAAGATTTGACAGACACACTCTGCCACCTGCACAGCCAAAAATATCGACAGCTTTCAGCAGAAACACAACATTTCAAGCATAACAGTCTCCTTGACAGTAAGACAAGAAGCCACTTTCCACAAGTGCCCTCTCTCCCTTCATCTGCATTTCAGATTATGCTGTATGTTAATTTATAACCTCGAGTCATCAGAAATTTAAGATAGTCTGCACAAAGATGTTTGGAAGTGGAAGAGGAGGGAGGCAAATGATAAGGTTACTCAGTTTGCCCTCCTACGCAACAGGGTCTGCTTACTACTTCAGCTACCCAAACTGCTAGCAGATTTCCTTTGGTTTTGGTGGGGGGGGAAGGTTTGTGGCTGCCAAACATCATATTCAGAATTAAACCACAATACTTTCTTCTCAGAGCTGCTGACAACGGAAAAATATCTTTTAATAAAGAGGCTGTAGGAAGGTAAAATCTGCAGAGATTTAGCTCAACTTCACCCTCTGCCTTGAATGATAAAGGTCTTTTAGATATGGCATCTCCGTAGGGGAGAATTTCTCTTACATGAGCAAACAATAAATTAAGTGCTTACTTTAAACATCTCATTAGCTATAAATGAGATTAATTTGAACCAAACAATGTGGCATTTTTTCAGGGATATTGTATAAGCAAAGCTCTAAGTAAATGATACTGCTGGACTTTGAACATATTAGGTACAATATCTCTTGTTTTCAAAAAGCACACTCAATAGTCACTGATGCTACCAATAACTACAAGCATATTTCCTTGCTAAATAGTCATATGACCTCCAGGACATAGATTTTAATTCCTGTTTTGAAAAACACATCTGTAAACATGTTCAGGAGCTTCATTTATTCAATTGTTTTGTGGAAATTGACTGTGTATTTTAGAGACAGTATTTTTTGACATGGTACCATGTCTTCTCTCTTGCAGAACATTCCTTAAGTCACATGAAGGGGATCTGAGGTAAATCTCTACCACTTTGAGCCATTTGTTTAATGCTTGCACATTCCTGGTGCCAGCAGACATATAGAAGTCCTTCCGATGCCTGACAAATATCTTAACAACTGGAATTTCTCTGTTATCTGGAAGACACAAAGAGAAAGAGGGAGTAACCATGAAACGGTGGAGTTCAAGATCCTTGGGGAAGAAAGGAGGGCACACAGAAAGCTCTCTACATTGGACTTCAGAAGAGCAGACTTTAGCCTCTTCAGCAATCCGTTTGGTAGAGCACCATGGGATAAAGCCCTTGAGGGAAGAGGGGGCCAAGACAGATGGATAATATTCAAAGAGCACCTCCTCCGAGCTCAGGAGCAATGCATCCCAAAAAAAAGAGGAACTCAGGCAAAACTGCCAGGAGACCTGCATGGATGAACAAGGAGCTCCTGGATAAAGTCAAACACAAAAAAAGGAAGCCTACAGAGGATGGAAGCAAGGACAGGTAGCCCGGGAGGAATACAGAGAAACTCTCCGAGCAGCCAGGGGGCAAGTACGGAAAGCCCTGACAGAATTAAATGTGGGTAGGGATGTCAAGGGCAACAAGAAAAGCTTCTATAGGTATGTTGGTGTGTGCTAGTTTAAAAGGTTAAGAACTAGCAATCTCAATACAAGAGAGATTACAAGTCAAAATTACAGTTTAATAAAAGATAAGAAAATAAACAATACAATGAGTACAGCAAAGCTCAGTTTAAAACAGGACTACCGACCCAGCACCCTGGGGCATGGGGGGGGTAATAGTGTTATAAGCCCCTATGCCCAAGCTCCACGTGCTTCCCCTCCCCCTGAGTCCCAAATAAAAGGAACCTGTCTGTGCTGAAGATAAAAAGTCACAGTCTAGTTGAAGAGTAGGGGTCAAGAAGGAAGCTCGGGAAAAGGTAGCTCTCTGGGGAAAATTCCTGTGGCTGGAGAGGGTCCCGGGGCACGAAGGGATCTCGGCAAGAGCTCCTGCAGCATCTCGATCCTCTTCCTCTGGCTCGAAGAGCGTTGTCTGCAGTCCCCCAAAGCCCGAGATTATATACCCCTCTCACAGCTTTGGGGGAAAACCCAGCCCCTCGTAGAACCAGTTCTTCAGGCTGGGTGTGAACGACTCTCCGGAGGGGAGGTATCACACCTCTCATCGCACACAATAGCTGAGTCTCTGGAAACGCTGACAGCCCCTTGCAAAACCAGTTCCTCAGACTGGGTGCGAATGACTCTCCGGAGGGGAGGCATTCACACCTCTCATCTCACAAACCTCTTCAATAGCCAGCCTGTAGCCCGAGGGGTGTAAGGCTGGCTTAGATTGGTATAGAATACACAGCTAAAACCAGGACATAGTGATAAAAAGACGACTAGGGAAAATGTGAGCTCTCTCTGGAAGGAAACAGGAGACCTGGTTACCTAGGATATAGAGTAGCTAAGGTACTCAATGATTTCTTTGCCTCAGTCTTCACCAGCAAGTGCTCCAGTCACACTGATCGAGTCGCAGAAGGCAAAGGCAGGGACAGGGAGAAAGAATAGCTCAGTGTTGAAGATCAGGTTCAAGACCATCTAAGGACCCTCAAGGTGCACAAGTCCATGGGACATGATGAGATTCATCTGTGGGTTCTGAGGGAAGTAGATGAAGTGGCTAAGCCACTGTCCATCATATCTGAGGAGTTGTGGCACTCTGCTGAAGTTCCACCTGACTGGAAAAGAGGAAACATAACTCCCACTGGTAAAAAGGGAAGAAAAGAAGCCCTACAGAACTACACCCAGGTCAGTCTCATCTCTGTGCCTGACAACATCATGGAGTAGATCCTTCTGGAAACTATGCTAAGGCACAGAGAAAATAATGAGGTGATTGGTGACAGCCAGGGTGGCTTCACTAAGGGCGAATCATGCCTGACAAATCGGTGGCTTTCTACAATGTGGCTACAGCATCTGTGGAAAAGGGAAGAGCAATTGACATCATCTGCCCGGACTCATGCAAAGCATTTGACACTGCCCTGCACAACATCCCTGTCTGGTGGATTTGACAGATAGACCACTCAGTAGATAAGGAATTGGCTGGATGGTCACACTCAGAGAGTTGCAGTCAATGCCCTGATGGCTGAGTGGAGGCCAGTGGCAAGTGGTGTCCCTCAGGGGTCAGTATTGGGAGCGATGCTGTTTACCACGGCACAATCAGGGGGAGCAAGGGCACCCTCAGCAAGTTTGCTGACAACAGCAAGCTGTTAGAACTAGTTGTCTACAAAGTTCCTTCCAGTGCAGACCATTCTATGGTTCTGTGAAAAAGAGAATCGACAGCACCTTCTCTAACTAGAGATTAACAAAGAGGTCACAAAACCAGTGATGCTGGGGTAATTAAAATAGAAGAGCATTCAAACCCACTGTATGTTAGGAAAATCATAATTTTCAGAAAAACAAATTTGAATCTGATTTTAATTCCTATTTTCCCAATCCACTACTCCACAGCTGAGCAAATACATACTTCAGATTCAGTAACTGAATCAGTACTAGGAAATGATATTGGTATATTTTACAACACAGTATTACAGCTGTGAAAATCATCTCTTCATTGTGGGTTTCTCTAATCTGCCAAGTGGCTCTATGTTTTGTAAGTTGTTCCTATGCATAGATCCCCCACCTTGTTCTACAAATAATCATCATGTTTTGGAATGCCAGGGTTTCTGCTTTATAAACAGCACATCTGTATGGTAAGACAGGTTACCACACTATATAAGTAATTTTTTTTTTAGTGCACGTTTCCTTAAACTAGATACTAAGATTCCCAGCAGTAAAAGAGATACTGAATAAAAACTGAATAAAAATATTATCCCATTATGTGTTTGCAAGCTATGGAAATAATGAATCACCAGAAAATTGACTTTAGAGGAATTTTATTAACTCTTCTGCCTAGTGCAGCAATGGCCACGAAAAAACCCACCCCACAGAAAGCCCCTGTGTGGGGTAGAAATACTTGGATCAAGGTAGAACATTTTGTTATGCTGTCAAAAAAAATGAAGGAAGAAGATGCATTGAAGAGACTGAATTTAAGATGGAGGAGTCTGTTGTGCAATAACAGCTTAGAAGAGTTACAAAGCCAGCACAGAAACATAAAAAGCAAAGCTGACACATTTGATAAGCACAAAGCCTGCTTATTCCAGAGATACTCTCAATTACAGTCATTCTGGATTACACCATCTGAAAAAACAAGTTCAGGGAAGTAAGTATTACAATCTTCATCTCACTTTCAATGCTGACCACCTCTCAAAGCTTTCCTACGGGCAATGGAGTTTCCCCGACCACCCACCTGTGGGAAGAGGAGGACTTTCCACAGCTTCACAATCCCACTGAGACTCAAGAGAACATGCAAAACATAAACATGTCATGGCAGCTTCTTGTGGCTTGAAGCTAAATGTCATCACGGGAGGTAGACGTTTTCTTTACGACTCACTGACAAGACTCAAGCGAAGCCTCACTGCTGCAATACTGTCTCTCAAAGGCAAGCAGCTGGGGGTGGTAGGCTTTTCAAATCAACTTTAATATATTAAGCTAACATCTTATCTGTGTTGCTCTTTTGCAACTCCCCCAGACCAGGCAAGGCACAGTAACAAATGCTTCATTACAGTTTGTTAACAGGAAAGACCAGCACAAAAGTTCCTTTTACTTAAGAAACAGTGGTAAAGAAACAGGCAAACACAGAGGAGAGATTGCTGCAGTGAGTCAACAAGAGAGAATCACATAACTCAAGTCCTGAAGATATCTAAACCCACAATCTGTTGTGTACACAGTGATTTCAAAGAGCAAATAAGGCTTCATGTTTCTGTGCTGTGTTCTGCTTGAATCACCCACATTCGAATACAAGCACAGGATTTGAGCCCTCTATCAATACTAGATAATACATATTTCCAAATCCCTCAAATTTAATGTTCTTTCTTCTAATTAGGCTGCTGCTAGATCTGTAGGCAGGCTTATAAACCACTTTAACCTTACTTTAATTTTTCATGATGAAAATTGTAAGTGTTCATTAACTTTGGAAGACACAGCATTACAGTTGTGATGTATCATTCCTCATTACTAACAGGCTACTCTATAAATTCAGTGCTTGAAGCAGACAGTGCTCATCATGTCTTACAAGTTTCATTTTTTGTGTTTGTTAGAATTTAGCAAAAAAATATAAAATAATGGAGCACACACACTTAGTTGCCTAACATTAAAAAAAAAACAAGACCAAAAAAAAACAAACAAAAAACCCCCCTGTCATGATTATAAAATCAGTGCCACAATATAATTGCACCAAATTTAGCAGACTCATTAGAAACTAAAAACCAAGCCCCCCCTCCTCCCACCTCTCCAGCTCCTTGGTAAGATTATTTAAGTCCTACAGTTGTTGTGTAGTAAACTTTTAGCATATTGTGAATAATTTTCATTGAAGCTGACAGTTTCCCAGAGAGGTTAAGCACAATTTTAGCTTTACTTCAATACTGCTCAAATGTCCATCTCTGGGATAAAAAACCCTCCAAGAGATAATTTTATATCACTATGAAATCAAAAGGAATATTACTTATAACAAGCTATTTTGATCCTTTAACTAGGTAGTTTGAAATATTAATATTATTTATAGTAGGGATCATGGCTTTAAACTAAAGAAGGGGAGAGTTAAACTGGATATAAGAAAGAAATTTTTCACAATGAAGGTGGCCAAACACTGTCCCAGGTTGCCCAGAGAGGTGGTGGCTGACCCATCCCTGGAAACATTCCAGGTCAGGTTGGACAGGGCTCTGAGCAACCTGATCTACTTCTAAGTATCCCTGCTCCCAACAGGGGAGTTGGACTAGATGACCTCTAAAGGTCCATTCCAATCTTTTGAAGGTTCTATAGTTCTAATACCATGTTGTCTTAAATGGTCATCTTTCAAACACAGTATTCTATGAGAAGGAACTCAGAAAAGCTTGACCAGTTCCCACAGAATGGGACATTTGCAGCCAGGAACAAATTTTCTTTAATCAGACTTAACTTTGCCTCTGGCTTAAGTAGCACAATGTTAAATACTGATAATAAATTTTACTTCAATACTTACCCAAACTGAATTGACTAATGTACTTGAGAAGACAAAGTTGCACTGAACTGTGTCGTCCTGCAGCTGAGCACTTACTGCTTCATCTACTCAAAATGTCAACCTGTTTCTAGCCAGTAGCCAGCACACAACTTGGTAGCTGCTAGGTAAAAACTGACCAAATGCTATTCTACCTTTTCCACATGGAATACTGGAAAAAAATACTCCTGGTGTTGGATATTTGTTTAAATTTTCTTACCATTAGACATTTCTTTACAGTCTGCAACAGCTAGTGGAACTTCTAAACCAAACCCCCTCAGTTGTAGCTCTCTCTGTAATCCCACCACACATGAAACTTCCCATGAAGATTAGGTCACATGTAAATAGAGTGGAAAGATACACAAAGAGAAGACAGGGACAGCAGCTACCAAGAACTTTCTGATAAGGAAAGGAGGCATGTGACAGTGGCATGCATGCATCTGAAAGATCTTTACACTACTAGGAGGGCAAGGCATACCTCGGCAGATAACCTGAAAGAGACCTGGGGGTCCTGGTGGATGGAAGGATGACCATGAGGCAGCAGTGTGCTCTTGTGGCCAGGAGGGCCAATGGGATTCTGGGCTGGATTAGAAGGGCTGTGGCTAGTAGGTCAAGAGAGGTTCTTCTCCCCATTTACTCTACCCTGGTGAGGCCGCATCTGTAATATTGTATCCAGTTCTGGGCCCTTCAGTTTAAGAAGGAGAGGGAACTGCTGGAAAGAGTCCGGTGCAGAGCCACAAAGATGATGAAGGGGCTGGAACATCTTCCTCATGAGGAAAGGCTGAGGGTGCTGGGTCTCTTTAGCTTGGAGAATCACAGAATCACAGAATAACCAGAGCTGGAAGGGAGCCATTAGGATCATCTAGTCCAATTCCTGTTTAGGCACAGGACAACTCCATAGTCACCCCATGTGCCTGAGTGCCTTGTCCAATTGCTTCTTAAATTCCATGAGAGTAGGGGCAGTGACAGCCTCCCTGGGGAGCCTGTTCCAATGCTCCACCACCCTCTGGGTAAAGAAGCTCCTACAAATATTCAATCTAAATTTCCCCCAGCACAGCTTCATGCCGTTCCCCCGTGTCCTGTCGCCAGCCACCAGAGAGAAAAGGCCAGCACCCACTCCTCCCTCTCTGGTGAGGAAGTTAGAAACAGCTATGAGGTCTCCCCTCGGTCTCCTCTTCTCCAGGCTGAACAGACCAAGTGCTTTCAGCCTTTCCACATAAGACTTCCCCTCCGTTCCCTTCACCATCCTTGTGGCCTCCTCTGGACACTCTCCAACAACCTCATGTCTTTCTTGTGCTGCGGCGCCCAAAACTGCACACAGTACTCCAGGGGAGGCCGCACCAGAGCCGAGTAGAGTGGGACCAGCACCTCCCTTAATCTGCTAGCAATGGAGTGCTTGATGCACCCCAGAATCCTGTTGGCCCTTGTAGCTGCCAGTGCACACTGCTGGCTCATATTCAACCTCATACTCAAGAGGAGAGTAAGGGGTGACCTCATCTATGCTTTTAAATATGTGAAAGGTGGGTGTCAAGAGGATGGGGTCAGACTCTTCTTAGTGGAGCTCAGTGACAGGACAAGGGGCAATGGCTGTAAGCTGAAGCATAGGAGGTTCCATGTGAATACAAGACAAAATGTTTTCCCAGTTCAGGTGCCAGAGCACTGGCACAGACTGCCCAGAGAGGTTGGAGAGTCTCCTCCTATGGAGAGATTCCAAACCTGTCTGGACGTGCTTCTGTGTGAGCTGGTCTAGGGAATCCTGCTGTGGCAGGGGGGTTGGACTAGATGATCTTTCCAGGTCCCTTCCAGCTCCTGACATTCTGTGATTCTGTGAAAAGAAGCAACTGAAGGAACACAGGTGGGTGGATGTTGGTAAGATATTCCAAGCTGAAGAACCACCTTACATGGCAATCAAGAGAAGACCGAGGTTTGACTTTCAGAATTACACTGGATAAACTGCACTAAAGAGACATTTCACTCTGGATGGTCAAACTGTTCTTCTCTTGTGATCTACTTCAATAAGTATCTTACTTTGTGAGCATAACGATTGTGAAAACCTTGGATTGTTGTAAGGAAGCCGGGGCTAACTAGCACCATTGAACACAACAACAGCTACACAACTGGGAGAACAGAATCATAAGCAAGACACCAGGCACTGCTTTTAGTATTATGTTAAGAACATTCCAGGTGTCAAACCCAGTTTGTAGCATCCATTTTCTGACCCAAGTTTAGAAAATAGCCTAGTGTGTTTTCCATAACATGTCTGTAGGCAGGTAATTCCTCTCTCCATTTTCTGGGCTTCCTCAGATTCAGCTAAAATGAAACTTCTTACTTTACTTTCCTTTGCATAAAGAAGAAACAGAGAACTCTGTTGGATTTTTTTTAGCTTTCCTTTATAGACTTTCAGTGTCCATTTTAATAAGGTTCTGTAACACAGACTCAGACACACACATCTGAGACCCATTCCACATCATGTATAACCAACAGCATTCCTCAGAGAGGCTTTTCTCCAAGCACTTTTAAAAGATACCTCTTAATTCTGAATTAAACAGGATGTAGGAATTGCCACTCGTAGGGTAGTAGGAATCACAAACAGCTATAACCCAAATATTCTAAAGAAATTTAAGCAAGTAATTACAAATAAAACTGCTTACATTCATGCAACTTGTTTGGCAACAGCAGTACACCATAAGGAAAGCTGCTACAATTCATAACAGCATCTTGTAATAAAACAGCTTTATGCATCCCTCTCAAACTGTTTAGTGCTCAGATCTCATCAGATGGCTGAGTAAGCATTACACTCTGGGACAGTAAATCTCTGTTTCCAATATGGTCTACATTCACAGACATGTACTTTTACATTCACTGTAAGACACTTCCAGCTAAACACTCATATAAAAAAAAAATAGCAATATATAAAAATACCTGCAAACTATTTTGTCTAGTCAGCTACCTAGACTCTGAAAAAATTTAGGAAACTTAAAGGACCAGCAGGCCAACAGGACCTGACTGATACTGAAAAAAGCTAATGTGAAGTTTGGATTTACATACATGAAAGTATAGGGTGAAAGGGCTGTCTGTATACATGTCCTTGTCTCTTCAGCATGTCTTCATCCACGTCACTGAGGCATATATGGCATTGCTGGGGGGGGGGGGGGGGTTGGAACTAGATGATCTTTAAGGTCCCTTCCAACCTGTCCATTCTATGATTCTATGATTTTGCTTCCTTTAAAGACAAACTAAAAGATAGGAAAGAGTTTAGAAATAAGCAACAAATCTGAATTCATGACAGATGATACTCTACAGGCAGATGCTTGAAGAGCTCTACCTAGACAGACAGATAGATAAAGATGACTGGCTTAACTGCAGCATCTAATTCAATCTGCAGAGAAAAAATGCTGGATATTATGGATGTTCCAATAAAACAGAAAAAGGCATCACCAGACCTAATGACTAGCAACTGAAGTCAGTTTCCAAAATCCAAAGAGAAGCTGGCATCTGCTTTTAACGTGGAGGCTGACTTCCCACAGGCAGTCAGTGGAAGTGATGGATTTTCTTCCTATTGATGTTTTCAAGACTCCAGAATGTGCTTTATTCAAGGACAGATTACTGGAATCAATGTTGAAATAATCTGATGAATGTTAATGAGCAACTGGAGAGCAGGCCAAGCAAGATAACAGGTAGCCTTTCTGACCTTTCACTCTGAATCTGGAAACAAATGATGAAAACCAAAAAGAACAAACAAAGAATGCTGGGCCCTGATTATCCAATTATACTTGCTGCTTCTTTTCTTTTCTGCTGATTTTGATTCCCATTTATAGGCTTTAAGTGAATTGGTCATCCTTCTTTGACTCAACTCCAAGACATCCACAGTTGTCTAGGGAAGAAAATGAGGTTTAGGTGGTGATTTTGTTTGTTTGAAAGTTTCCTTATATTTTTTCTTACTGAGTAAACTATGTGTATTTGGGTCCAGTCACAGTATTTGAAAAGCTTCTACAAATTACTTCATCCATTTAAGGTATTAGGAGAACAAACAGAGGCAAGAAAACAAATATAAAAACAGTATTAATTACCACACCAGTTGCCCACTGACCCTAGAATTTAGAACCTAACAGCAGTAAGATATTTCTAAAGAATGTGGGGAGAAAAATAAGGTGTAAAACACAATAACAGAATAAACAATGAACAGCTAAACCTGGGTCCCAATGCACTTGCCTTGTACACTGGAGCAATGCATACACTCTGGTGTTTAATCCATCTTCCACACAGTCCAAAACTATACAAATGTCTAACCTTTTCCTCTCTTTCCTGAAGATGCTGGCCTTGAAAACCCCTAGAATCCCAGAGTTCAACAATGCATACTCCCAAATAAATGATGTTGTCAGTTTAAAATTTAGGAATATCCAGTTTATTTAGGGATTTCTTTCTTCCTGTATTATGAGAAGGGAGGAGGAGAAGCAACTGGCCCAGTTTCTCTTTAGCAGAAAACAAGCTTTAGAGAGGCTCTCAAGTTCAGAGCAGAAACAAAACAATATTCACTAATGCAAATTCTGGACTACACGACTTCTAAAGACTAATTTTCTGGTACATGCCTAGGCTGCAGGGACAAAGCTGCCCAATTCAAGCCCAGAGCCAAGCATAAAAGCTTTTTAAATCTGAGATTTTCATGGTAATATGTGTATTAGAAAAGCATCAGAGTCTCTTCTTTTCATCAGATTTGGAACATTTACAAGTAATCAGTCTCTTTTCCAAACTCCTCTGGATGGAAAATACACCCTTAAAACCAGCCATGATAAACTACAGATCCTTCTGAAGATGAGCCAGAGAAGGTGGAACATTTGCAGAATGTGCACAAGTTAACCATTTTTCTTAGCAGAATTAAGCAAGAAATAGGCATTTTCATTTAGAGTATCTCACTTTAAAAAGAAAAAGACTATTTCATCTCCTGGGACTGCATTATTTCCTGTTACAATGGATTTTAATATAAGAAAGAGCATCCACATGTATGTGTCTAAATATTGCAAACTTCCCAGAAGAGTCTGTGCATCTGTGTATGAGAATATGGAGAAGGATTTATAGGATCAAAAAATTGTTATTTTCAGTAGGCAAAGTCTTAGACTTCTCTTACACAGCCAAGCCATGGGATGAGGAGAAGAAAAGTATACAAAGAATAGGTTTTCTTCAGCATTCAGTTAAACCCTTGCATTATATGGCTCCTCCATTTTTAAGCACAAGATCTTTTTGCTTGAAACAAAATTTGTAACTATAAAGGATAGGAAGCATAATTCCTATTAATTCTGAAGTGCCTTTGAAGCAGTATTTGCATTAAAATGGTTCCTAAGCCTACTCTGTAGCAGACCTAAGGTTTTTTAGAAAAATCTTTTATTCCCTGTGAATGTTAACTAGAGGAGTTGATAATGTCTGCATTTTAGAAGTTATCCTTCTATATCTGGTTTAGATAATTGTCATGTAACTTTGTAAATGGTTACAAAATAGAACCTAGTTTCACTTAACCATCAGCTCACAAGGAGTGCAGTAGAGCAGCAGTCAAAAAAGCAGAAGCTCTCTCTGAAAGGTAAATAACTGTTTAGAAAAAGAGGAACAGAAGTCTATACCTACTACCTATTTACATCAGAAATCTCTGCATTCTGATTCTCTAATTTAAACTGTAAACAAATGCTGATTTTAATAATGATCACTAGAGAGAAACTGCCAAGAATAAAAAATGGTTCCCTGAGAGGAATCGTGTGTGTACACAGAATTCAGGTACTATGTCTAGCTGTGTATTGTTTATTCTCCAAATGCATATTAATATTAGAGCAGTACTGTGCTTTTCAGTACTGGTCAGATTAATTATTACTGCAGTCCTTTGTCAGCTTCATAGCTTCCCTAGGAGAAGTTGCAGAAGACTGTATTTTTTTGAACTCCACCTTTATTATGTTCACCTAGAACAAGATTCGTGGTAATACTTGAATTAATTGATTACCCTGTGTATTTAGCTTGGTAGTTGATTATATTCTTTCCACAGCAATGAGATTTCAGATACTTCAACATGCTGCATTGCAACTGCCACCTCTGAGCAGCCACTGGGGCTGCAACACATCCCCTGCCGTTCAGTATCTGCTCTCTCAGAGGAGGACTCCTCATGGCCACCATGCTCATCTAGAATCTGACTCAACTAGTCAAAAAGGGAAGAGAGCAAGAGTTACACCTTCACCCCTCAGCTCTGTGTCTGACTTCTCAGTGGTGAGTGACTTCCAGCAGGTCTGAACCACCAACCATGCCCAGCCAACAAGGACACAACCTATGAACATAGAAAATGGTGAAACGCCAAGGAAGGAAAGATGGAAGGGGAAGAAGGAAAGGGAGGTGGAAAGTAAGAGATCAGCAGAACAACTGATTTAAGCTACCACTTACGAATCAGAGAGCTTGCTGCTCAAAAAGAGAAAAACAAACAAACAAACAAAACCCAAGCAAAACAAACCAACCAACAAAAAAAAACCCCCAACCACACAACAACAACAAAACCACAAAGGAGCAAAGGAGAACAATTCCTGCATAAGTACTTGGAAGCAGCCTAAAGACTGAGAGTCTATTCCATGATGTTTCTCTGGAAAACCACTTTTATTAAATATTATTCTTTTAAATTTATTCAATTTTTATTTTATTTTATTTAAAAAAATATTTCCTTCTGATTTTCTGTTACTGTGACTCTAATATCTAATACATCTAACATACATAAACTTTGAGTTAATTCCTATTTATTAGCAGATGGTAGTATTACAGCTCAAAAGGCTACCTGACTGATGGTAGAGTACAAATGAGAGGAAGCATGTTAGGTTTTGGGCTAGACTGTCTTACATTTTCCTTTCCCAAAAGCATATTTGGGGAAGAGTGCACTAAGGGTTTGTACTTTCATTTATTTTCTAGTCTAGTAATGCTGCTCCATAGCTCCATTATTAACAACATCAACAGAGATGGAAGCATAGATGAAAAGTGCTTTTGTGTGCTTAAATCACTTCATGATAACAATGATACAGTCTTTTATGATTTGGGAAGGGAGAAGGTAGAGAAAGGAGGTTTTTTTTCAACACCTTTGCTTTATTAACTAGGGTATACATATTAAAATAGAAATTTTTATTTCTCAGTAATGCCATGCTTTCTAGAGAAGAGGAACTGAATGCAGGTGTCTTACTTTAATAAATATTTTACACTGAGTTCACGTATCAGTTCAGGAAACACTAAAACTAAAGTCAATCTTGATTCAACAGCAATGCAAGTTACATGTACTGGTTAGAACAGGATATGTGGCTCGAGGCCTTTTTCCCCTCACAAGCTACCCTCCATCTGATGCCATCTGAAGGGCTTCCTCCTTAAGCCTCTGCCACCTGCTTCCACCTCAGATTTTGGCTGATTAGGTCAGTGTATGGATATACCAAAAAGCAATGTATTGCAGAATAGCACTCAAAACCTACCATGATGAAGGAAAATGCAGAACATGCTCCCACTCTAACCAGAAAGTATGAAAAAGTTTCCTTGAATGGCTCTAATCCAAACCAATATATCACAAATTTAATTTTCAAAAGGTCACAGGTTCTGGAAAGAAATATTAAAACTAAAATTAGTGAGGCTCAGCTGGATTTGGAAGGTATACACTAATTTGACCTAAAAGCTGCATATGACTTCTGTTTGATGATAAGATAACCAAAATCTCACCTTGGTGTTACTGGGAATAGAAGCAGTAAGACAATGTCTACTTAGCATGAGAACCTCTAACAGCAACTGTCCCCTCTGTACAGCCACACAGGAGTCCTTGCTGAACAGAGAACATCTGACCATCATGACTTGAACTCTGAACAAGCTTAATCACTCTCATGACATGTTCTTACTGCAGTGTGGTTCTTTGAATATGTCCCAGTAAATTATTTAGGGAGAGATTTATGATGTGAAGAACAAGAAGAGAAAACAACATTTGTTTTTCTGGAGCAACCAAAGCAGGCTGTCAAAAATAAAATGGACATTCACCAAACTGGTTTTGGGTTGCTTTGGGTTTGGGGTTTTTGGTTTGGTTTGGGGTTTTTCTGGTTGTTGGGTTTGTTGTTGTTGTGGGGTTTTGATTTTTTTCCTTTTTCTTTTTGTGTGCTTTAATTGATATTTCTTCTTTTTTCTTCAAGAAACCTATTCAATATATGTGGAAAAAAGATGCAGTATGAAACACCCAGGAGATGCTGAGTAGCATGGCACAGATACACAGCTTCATGTGAAAGGAAGCTGAGTGCATTACACTTCTGGTGTGCCCCTCTTGGGGAGTTCTACTGCAGGAACTTCATTCTCTGTTTGATGTGAAGACAAATTCTGGACTATCTTAAGGGTCATTCTAAGGGATTTAGTATAATCATTGTCACTACCTTTTCCTAACTCCCATTAACATATCTAGTGTTAAACATGATACAAAAAGCACACACTTTCAAGTTTAAAAGACTGAAAACTGGAATCTGAGCTGACATACAGAAAGGTACTGGCTGTTGCTCTCCACCAAAATAGATGCTGTGACACATACAAAGCAATTCAACCATGACAGACAAAACAAACCACAACATTTGTCAGAAGACTGTTGGGTCCAGTTTCACATGATTATGGTTTTTAGACTTATTTTTTCCAACTTCAGTCATATACCCTACTTGTTCTAACATGTCACAGCAGATATTAACTGCTAAACTACATCTGACCTGAGAATAAGCAAGCAGTCAGTTCGGTGTAACTATTGGCTAATAAATTTTGCATCAGCTGAAGCCTGGCATTTGGCTCAGGCAGAAACACAAAATCCATGAGCTATGAATGCCAAGTGAGGTACTCTGGAACAGGAAGGTTTGCAATCACCCCATTTAAACCCAGTTTAAAACTCTTTCACAACTTAGCAGAGTGTTCTTTAAAGCCCAGTTTGGCTATAAAGCACACTTGAAGAAAAATTGCCTTTCAAAGCAGCCTCTTTAAAGGAAGTTTTTCCAAAATCCTCATTTTATGCCTTAAAGGACATCTACCTTCACCATGCTGTGTCAGCAGCTGAAGGCAGAATGAAGGTATTTTCTTTAAGAAAAAAAAAGGATAAAGTTTGATAATTGGTTCTCTTTGGTGGAAAAATATGTGGCTTATAGAGAAACTCATGTATTACCAGAAGATTGTAAAATATTCCAGATATACAAAGGTGTCAGAGCTATTGTCAAGCTTTTGACATAGCCTAGCAAGAAGTAGAAAAGTTTCTATTCTTCTTAAGTTACAGCATTCAGAAAGGACTCCTCAACTTCAAATAAATCTTGTCATGTCTGAATGCTCTCTCAGGTCCACTGGAGGACTGTGTTTTTCAGGTCGATTGACTAATGAGTATCCAGTGCAGCTATCCAATAACAAATATGTTTCTATCTCTATTAGGGAAAACCTAAGAGAAATTAATAGCTCAAGCATGCACTGGACCTGTCATTTTAGTCAAGATTCTGAGCACCTGTTTTGAAGATGATCAGAAAATAAGCTTGATATAAAAATACCAAACCTGTTGTGAATTACTTTGTACACATAACATTACCATTATGTCAAACCCAAACTTTTAAAGGGGACTTTTATTACTTAGAGAAATTACATCTTCAGAAAAGCACAGGAGAAGCAATGCCAGACTAAAGTCCTTCAGGTAAAACACAGTCATGTCATCCTTCATTGCCCTTCCACCAAAAACTCCAAGTCTTGCTCCAGAAAGTGGTATCTGTGATGAAGAGGAACCTTCTCTGGTAGGTGAGTTTGTCAACAATTAGCACAAAAAGCCTGCTTCAAAACATGACAAAGTTTTAAAGTGCTGTTCTCAGAGCTAAACTTCCACTAACATTCAATTTTCCTACCCAGTGCTTCATTCCCCCTGGCTTAGAGAGCTATTATACTTTGGAGGCATGCTTTCTCACAAAGAATGAGACAAACATGCCAGATGAGAAGGACAATGAAATACTAAGGCAAGTAAAGAAGATCTGTTTCAGACTTCTGCCTTTGAATATAGTTTTTGCTCTTAGCATATCAGTGTGGAAGTATCATGAACAAAAATGAAAGCAGTACAACTTGGTCTTAACAGATTTTCAGACCCCAGTGATGTATGATCAGGCAGCAGCTAAAAAGAAGTGCTCTGAGCAGTTCCAGCACCATGGGTAAATCACATATTTCTGAACATGTCAAATGCATATATATAGCTTTACTAACAGAAGGGACAAAATACTGAGGAAAATGTCTACAATTGCTTTAAAAAGTCAAGCTTTTTTTCTAACAGAAGAATAAAAACCTTCTCTAAAGACTATTTATTGTAAGCATGTTTATTTCCTGCAGAATTTAATCCCACCAAAACAGCCACTCAAATTGAGAATAAATTTACATGTATAAATCCTGAGATGTCTGCAGCTGGAACCCACATGCATAAGATGCAATGAACTGTATTTCCTGCTACATCCACCCCATTTTTATCCATACAATATTAATGTAAAGAGAACATGAACCAAGTCTTAATCGAGATCCACTTGCCACGTTACCTCGAAGTCCATGACAGCAGAGGAACTATACACCCAGAAAGATACTGAGCTTTCAGATACAAACAATCATCACACAGACTTTTGCTTTCAGGAAATTTGCTTTCTTAACAGATTTTCTTAGGAAAATAAGGAGTTTCTGCTCATAGTATTTAACATTAAACCTTACTTTGACTCTCTCTAACTTTATTCATCTAGACGTAACAGCACAGACTAGCAGGGGAAAAAAAGAACTAAAAATCTGAGTGCTTCAACTCAGCTACCAACAATTTGCACTCTCCTTCTTAAAGAGGGCAGATAAGAACACATTAAGAACAGGAGAAGGATGAACAGTTGTCAAATCAGTAATCAAGAGAAAAAGAACACCCTCATGAAATGCCAAATAATGACCTGGAAACTAAAATGAGGCACTTGAGCTGAAGCATCTATCATCCAGATAGGGAAAAGTAATATTTAGATGACTCTTGTACACAAAGGCTGAACAAACCTCAGTCAAAATGGCTCCAGAAGTTGCTATGATCTAGTTGGAGTTTGATGCATTATCTCTAGGCAAATACCTATAAGCAAAGAAAGACCCTACAAGAACAGAGATTACCTCAGAAGACAGAACTGGGTGTTTGATAGACCAAGCACAATGCAAACACTTCCACATATCTGTACACAAAAGCAAAAGAAACATGCCATTAGATGAAGGTTTAATTAGCAATGCTAATTAACAGATATTTTGATTTAAAGGTGAAGACAGGCACTGACTGCTGGCAGAATGTTTGAAACAAGTTGCATGACATGATACCAAGTATAAAAAATGACCTTTCATTGAATGATCTCCACAGAGAAGTGTGATAACTTAGCATTCCCTGAGTCACAGCATTAGAACTGCCTAGCACATATCATCTGACATTAACTAGCACAGGTAGTGGAGTTTCAGCAACCAAAGATTGCTAGATATTTTACCTCCCACTCTCAGGGTGGCACATTAACGTGCCACACAGGGGCACTAAGGTCTACACATTTCTACCCCCAAACTGCCTATGTCTTGCCTGACATATACCATATCTGATTCTTCAGCTGAAACTAGACCAAGTAATTGATTCTAAAAGCCATATCTAATTGTTGACTGAGTGACAATTTCATCAGGCTATTAGGTACATGCCCTAGTTTCAGCTGGGACAGAGTTAATTTTCTTCCTAGCAGCTGGCCCAGTGCTGGGGTTTGGGTTTAGCGTGAGGATAATGCTGCTAACACACTGATGCAGTTGCTGCTGAGTAGTGCTCATCCTAGGTCAAGGATTATTCAGTTTCTCATGCTCTGCCATGGAGGAGGTGCACAAGAGGCTGGGAGGGAGCAGGGCCAGGAGAGCTGAGCCAGACTAGCCAAAGGGATGTTCCATACCATAGGACATCATGCCCAGTGTATAAACTGGGGGGAGCTGGCTGGAGGTGGCAGATCACTGCTGGGGCATCACTCAGACAGGAGAGAGCAACTGCAATCTGCAACACTTGTCTTTTCTTGGGTTTTACTTCTATGTCTTTTTTTTGTTATATTAATTTTCTTCACTATTATTATTATATTTTATCACAGAATCACAGAATGTGAAGGGTTGGAAGGGACCTCTGGAGACCATCCAGTCCAAACCCCACTGTCAGAGCAGGGTCATCAAGAGCAGGTTGCACAGGATGGTGTCCACTCAGGTTTGGAATGTCTCCAGAGACAGAGACTCCACCACCTCCCTAGGCAGCCTGTTCCAGTGCTCCACCAGCCTCAAAGTAAAGAAGTTCCTCCTTATGTATAGATGGAACTTCCTATGTTCCAGTTTGTGCCTGTTACCTCTTGTCCTGTCACTGGTCAACACTGTAAAAAGCCTGGCCCCATCCTCCTGACACCCACCCACGGAGTACTGATAAGCACTGATAGGATCTCCCCTCAGTATGCTCTTCTCCAGGCTAACCAGCCCCAGCTCTCTCAGCCTTTCCCCAGAAGACAGATGTTCCAGTCCCCTCAGCATTTTTGCAGCCTTTTTCTGTACCTTTTCCAGAAGTTCCCTGTCCTTGAACAGGGGAGACCAGAACTGGACCTAGGACTCCAGATGTGGCCTCACTAGGGCAAAGTAGAGGGAGAAGAGAACCTCCCTCAACCTGCTTGCCACACTACCCTTGGTGCACCCCAGGATGCCCTTGGCCGTCTTGGCCACAGGGGCACATTGCTGGCTCATGGTCACCCTGTTGTCCACCAGGACTCCCAGGTCTCTTTCCACAGAGCTGTGCTTTGGCAGATCAGTCCCTAACCTGTCCTGGTCCATGGGGCCATTCCTCCCCAGGTGCATTACCTACACTTGCCCTTGTTAAATTTCATGAGGTTCAAGACCATCAGGTCACGCTGGATGGCAGCACAACCTTCTGGTGTGTCAGCCACCCCTCCCAGCTTTGTGTCACCAGCAGACTCGCTGAGGGTCCACTCATTCCTTCATGCAGGTCAATGATGAATCTATTGAACAGCACTGGGGCCAGACCCCTGGGAAACACCACTCATTACAGACCTCCAACTGGACTCCACACCATTGATGACAACCCTAATTATTGTTGTTACTACTATTTTTTAGTTCAGTTTAGTTATTAAACTGTTCTTATCTCAACTCATGGGTTTTACTTCTTTTTTCCTGATTCTCCTCCCCATCCTACTGGGAGGTGGGAGGAGTGAGCAAGCACCTGCAGGGTGCTTAGTTGCTGGCTGAGGTTAAATCACGACATCATCCCATCAAAACATCCACTCAAATTTAGAATACATTTACATGTATGTACTTAACCAGCCAATTTGTTCATTAACAGTTTCAACACACAGACTTATGACTTATTGAGGCCAGTAAACCACTGAATGAGAATAAAACTATGTGTGTGTACAGTGCAATGTCATAATCACACTTTTTTCAACTAAAATGTTTGAGTGTTCATTCATGAATGCATTGGATATAATAGGTATGTGAAGCAAGGAACAGTTTATAGCAGGAGAGATTACTTAATCTTGCTTACAAGTTCACACAGGCAGGTTATTTCAAACATTTGTTCTAGGATCTCCATGTTGCAGTAACATATTATAGCCAACTATAAAAGTAATTAGACAGGTTTCCTCCTTCTAGTTCTTGTGAGGTGAAGGGTAAGCAGTAAAGGCAAGCAGTGACAAAATTAAGTAATAGGAAATAGCATTCCCCTTCCCACATTTCAACTTCACAGCAGTTAAGAACAGGAAAAGAATTGTGAGGCACTTGATTAGTAATGGGTATGTGTTGGCCATATGGGGTTTTGCCATAGCAATGCTTAGTTATTTCTTCAGTGCAGGTGCACAGTTAAAGACAGACAAGTTTAGGTGAAAATGCCATTGTAAGTTCTAAAACAAATCTAGGAGATGAAATACAATTTTAGTATATTGGCCAACCCTGAGATCCACAACAAACTCAACATCTAGTTAAGGGTCAGGAGCATTTGTGTTTATCAGATGGCTTGAACAGCAGATTGTGGTTTGCCTTATTTATGAATAGTGAATTCTGATGGTATCAGGAATATGAGAAGAGAATTAACTTCCTAACTTAATGCTAACCAGTTAAAATAATGGTAAAATTGCATTGCTTCTCCCACAGTTCTGCTGTTAAAGCTCCTTATAACACTGGTAGATTTGGACAAGCAACAAAGACTGACTACCAAATATTGCTGTAAAAGAAACCAATTCTGATTTTAAACATACCTTGCCTTGGAAACTCATCTGACTCCCTGTGAACCAGGTCAGAAACTCGATTTCCATAGTGCATCCTGGTGTCATGATCATAGGCCTTCAGTGTCTCACTTGAGCTGTAGGACTTCTGTGTTGGTACTCTGCAGTCCTCACTGTCCAGTGAGGAACTCGTGTAGCGGCATTCCTTCCCGCACCGGCCCCGCGTCAGGGAACGGTGTCTTCTGTCTTTTATATCCATTGTTCTGAGGCAGGCAGGATGTTTTCAGACAAATCACTCTTGTATTTGGGGTCAGTTACTGTCACCTAAAACCAAGAAATGATAACACAAGCGTGAGCAATGTGGCTACTGACATTTTATTTTACTCTACTCTCCTCTCCCCAACTTATCCGTGAGGAACAACGTGGCACAGATGGAGAAGAAAGAGAAGACCCACACTATGTCCTTCAACACAGAAATAATTGTGCTGAATGGGTGGGGGGCAGAAAGCTCAAATGCTGTAAGAGAACTGCATTCTATCCAAATGATCATCTCATTAAGTAGTTTAAAAAATAATGATGAAACAAAACCACTGTTATCTTCTGATTTTTGCATGAGCACTGATAATAACACAGAGCTGACAATAATATTTGTTCCTCTTTTGCAAGATTACAAAGAAATCCAGCTTTGGTTATTTCCATTCTTCCTGCAGGAGGGCTTGCAATGAAGAATGAAGCATGCAGGAAAGTGGCATAGAGGAGATTGTTCCTATTCAGCATCAGTGCATTACAAATGTCTACATTATCCTTTAACCATGTGTTCACAAGCACTGCACCAGATATCCCTGGATATCACCATCCAAGGCCCTGTTCTCACCAGAAGACTAAAGCAGCTATCTCTAGAGGTCCTTTCCAGCCTCGACATCTCTCCATTTTTATGATTCTCTGAACATACTTTAGAAATTGGCTGCTCTTGTGCACCACAGACCATGACTAGGTGCTCTTCTTCACAGCTCCCCAGGATGACCAGTTTATCCATCTCAGCAGTTGGAATTCTTCAAAATTGTCTAAACAGCTTCTTGCTCACTGGGCCATAGAGACAGATTCTTACAGTCTACTTATTTAGGACACTCTTACTAGGGCATATATTACTTTAATATATGCAGAGTTAGCAGGCATAAACTGCAAAATGAAAGATACTGAAGAAAGGAAGAAACACACCAAGCATGAACACCCTAACCACTGGGGTACTAATTATTCTGAGTTGGTTTTTGTATGTGTGTTTTTCTCTCATGATATCCTATGCCCAGGTCTGCACTAGTCCTGAGAAATCCTCCTAACAAACCTCTTGCTGGAAATGCAACACCCAGACTCGCTAACAAGCACCAACTGGAACAAAGACTATGTATCTCTATACATGGCTTAAGGAGGTGAAGAAATGGGTTTGGCAAATTTAGCTGGGACAGCTGAAGATCTTTTGTTTCCCACTGTCCCCTCTCAGTTCAGCTGCTTACTCAAAAGCCAACTGAGCAGAACAGGAGCAGGTCCTGCCTACCAGCTCCACCCAGTCCCAGGTCAGAGTCTTTCCTTAAACTACCAAAGCCCTTCAGCAGCATGATTCCTTCTGCCAGCAAGGTAATAAACTCCAGCAAAGGATTTAAAAAAACAGGAGTCAGCTATGTCGTTGTTGTTCTTTGCACCCACAGGAGAGGAGGTCCTAACTTTGGCATTAGTGTCAGCTAAATCACTGGGTTTTGGCTGGAACAGAGTATGTCCCTAAGAGAGAATAGATGTACTTGGCCAGGGGAGCTAGTGAACTTGAGAAAAGGTTTCCTGGCTTCATTTAGTTTCTGACATTTAGACTTGTGGGGGTTTTTATCTTTCTATATTTTAAAGAAGAATGTTAGGTAACCAGGAGAAACAGCTGCTTTAAGCCACCCACAGGTACTCTGCAATCTGTGAGTGATAACTGTAAACCTGCTTCGTTTTTTTCTCCTCTTTCTCTTATTTTTAACTATGATGGTACATTTCAGAGGAGAAAAAAAACAAAATAAAAAACCATAAACAAAACAACACAAGCCAAAACATAATCAGAAGACATCCAGCACTTAAAATTAGGAGGGTTAGTTTTAGAATTTTAGATTAAAGAGAGGAAGACTCAAGATACAGTCCATTTCGCACCTCTTTGAATGTCTAAGCTCATTTCTCTAGATCTGAATTATTGCATTCAATTCCATGGCCCTGTAATATTTCTTAGAGTGTAAAGCATGTTAAAGGTAAAGCATGTCAATGCTGATGGCACAAACATTTGATGTTTGAAGAGACAGATAAGCATTTAGATTAATAATGTCTGGCTCTTTGATTCCAGCTCAACACTATCTCATCAAATTCAGATATTAATATATCACAGTTATAAAACACAGAAATAGATGAAGACAGTATAGTATTGAGCAAAAGCTGCCAATTACTCTCTGGATGTCTTCATGCTACTGTTCAATACAAAAGCCCATTATTCCATATGAAGGTATTGTCTATCAGCTCAGAAAAAAACAGCTTTTTGTTCTTCTGATTGCTAAATTTTAAGCTCTCTGGCCTGACTTCTATTGTTTCTGAAAGAACATTTAATTCCTTGTTGCTATAGTTAAAAGCAGAATATGCTATGGCTAAGATAAAGCTTCTGAGTATTTCCATGATATTTGCTTATTAAAGCATCTTCTCAGGCACAGAAGGGTTTTGAAATTGTTCCCTCAACAAACATCACTTTGTAGAGTTTTGTGCAATTGCAAATAGAAACCCAAAAAGAAATGGTAAGACAATGTTCCACTGCTGACTATGCCAAAAAATGTTCCTAAGTCACCCTCAAGTGCAGGATGCAAGGGATAACATCTGCCCTGTCGTTACCACAAGTCCAACAGGTTAACACAAGAAAATAAATGGAGCACTATGATAAACATGTCCCACCAGCTCACATTGTTACAGGACTTCTAGGGTTTTTCTGATTTTTCTATTGCTTGAGGACAAATCCCCAAAATCTGGGACTATACACATCTACCTAAATGCAACCAAATAGTCTCAGACATTCTCCTCTCAGCCTCATCTCTGCTTTGGGGATTTCTATGAACAGAACAGTCAGGCACTAAGCAGTTCCACAGCATCATCAACAAACCACTTGGAAAATTCGGACAATAGTATCAGTAGACAGTACTCCTAGAAAACCTGTTCCACATTTTTCTTATCCTAAAGAGATGAAATACTGCTTCAGCTCAATGCTAAACACCTTCCCTGGTAACCAGTTAAAACTTGATGTAATGTATTCCTGAAAAGGTAAAATCTGATGGCTTTGGTTAAACGAGGATAATGGAGAGATTCAATTTGAGTTTCCAATTCCTGATCCTCTTTGACTTGCCTGTCTCAAGGGCACTCTATGAATGGTTTATTTTGAGTAATTGACCTAAATAGTAACTGATTTAATAATTTCTTTTGTTTCAAAGGATTTCACTAAGCCTGCTCCTATTGACCCACTTACATTACAGAGTAGTACAACGACTAACGACTGACTTCAGCTGTTTTTCTCATCTATCATGGTTTTAATTATCTACCAAGCACTAATAGGCTCCCCATCTAACTTTCTGAATTAGGTATTTATGGCTTGCAAAAGGGTTGGCCAAGTTTCAAGGCTGGATAGTCTCAGCTAATCTGGCCCTTCCATGGAGAGCAAACCTAAAGCAATAAATGGGACACACTTTATTTGCTGACGATGTACAGACATGTATGGCATCTGCTGCAAATCACACACGTCTAAAACTCTTGGTGTTCCTGGACATGACTACAGCAGTGGTGATAAGAGCATAACTGTTACATCTGGGCTAGTCCAAGGGCCCTAAAAAACTGTAAGCCCTCTAGAGAGAGAGAAGGAGAGAGGAGAAGAAAAAGCTGAGGAGCTGAAAAGCAAAAACCAGTTTTTGTTTAGGGTTTTAAAAAAAAAAATAGACCCTTTTTTCATGTTAGCAAAGTCAAATCAATAGGAAGCATGGAGGGAGGACTGAAACTGAATTTTAATGCCTCATGGAAGCCTACACTAAAACCCTCTTTAAATTTGAAGTTGATTTGTACACTGCTATTACTTAAGTTATGTGCTTGTTCCTTGCATTTCTAACGCTCCCTTACACTGTCAGAGCGTACGTGGCCATTAGAACTGCCACTCACCGCAGGCAGAATGCAGTAATCACTTGCAAGTTCAAGAGAAAACAAAGCATTTCACATTTACTTTGTGCCCCTAAATAACCTAGCACAACTAGATCAAAACATTACAATAGTGCATACAATAACAGAAACCTTTTTTCCCCTTTTTCTTGTTTTTCTGTTAAGATGTAGCACACCCTGTGCCAATCTGTTCATTGACAAGTCTCTCAAAGGCCTCTGTTTTTCAGCAGCAACAATTGGAAATAAGCTGGTGATTTAGAGATTCAAATGCTGCTCATTATTTTATGCTAAGACTATTTTTGAAATAAGAAAATTCAACAAATCAGCTTTGGCACAGTATGCATTTTCAGGGAATAAATTAAGCAGTTATTTAACTGCTGTATGGTTTGTGGATTTGAAAATGAGTGAAAGTACAACTCCACTTCTGGATCACCTCTGCCTTTTAAAAAAGGCAACAAATAGAACACAATTTTTAAATGAAAACCTACTGTGGTAGGTACACTTGTTAAATGAAACAATGTTGATGACAAATATGCTGGTTTTGATTTGGGTCAAAACTCAGAGGAGATATGGACAATCTTTGTGGCGCAGTAGTGTAAGCTCATTTTCCAGTGAAAAGTCTTTCTTCTGATTCTTCATATTCTTTTTTTTCTCCCTCTCCAAATACTGACTTTTTCTTTTAGCTACACTGTTCATTGCACTGAAAATTAGATGTATTTAGTATGACATGTGAAATAGCTATTTCATAACAGTTTTGATGAATGATTCAAGTTTAAGTAATAGAAGACATACAGTGCTTACAGGCATTCTCTGTTGTGCTTTACTGCAGAGAAAAACAGCTTTTTTCTTTTCTTTTAGTAAATAAAAGCTATGGGAAGTATTTTCAGACTAAGGGCAGTCAAAATTGTAAACACAACAACAAAATCAAACTCTGTGCCAAATATTTATATCATATATGTATTTTTATCTACTTAAATATACATATTTTTATATCGAGACTATCTGCTGAGATTTCTGTACTCCAGGAACAACTTCAAATCCCAGAACTGTTTAAATCTATTATGAAAATAACATCCCATTAAGAAAATAACATGCCATCAAGAACTGATGAAAAGCCCAGGAGCTAAGAGACAGCTTTCTAACAGCCCTAGCCTCACATCATTCACTGACTGCTAAGGATTAACCCCTTATTTTCTACCGAGGGTTGGGCAGCGAGGGTTGATATGTGTGACCACTTCCTCTTCCCTGCTGCACTGACAGGCTTCAGAATCACAGCTGACCAGTTCGCACCATGGATACATGGGGAGTTTCTTTCTTAAACACACATTATGACAGCTGAAAAAGCAGCTAGCCAAACTTGGATACAAATTCCTAAGTGTTATTAAATGTGGCTTCTGGGTTGTGCACCTCATGAGCTGGAAACCGTAAAATTTCACTATTAGCTAAGCATTTGGCAGTGCTCAAGGTCTGAGGCAGTGTGGCACACAGGAACCCACCAATTCCTCATTTCCATTTCATCTGCTGTGAACTGTGTGCATTTCCCCTGCTGAGAACAACACGAGAAACAACAAGCTTCACAAACACACAGGATATGTTCCAGAGCAGGAAGAAAAACAGTGGCCTTTAAGGCTAATTTTGTGCCTTGATTAACCCACATGCTATATTTACATGCTTTTTTTCTTGAAAAGGTAGTTTAAACTCACTAAAATAGTACTTGCATCCTATATGTTTCAGTAGCTGGTCATCAAAAGAGTATGGCAAGTTGTTACGTTGAATGCCACTCTAGATGCTACATCAGCCATCAGCCAGATTGCATCACAGTGGCTCAGGAAGATGGCCATGGTTTGTACAAACCTGACACCAGCAATGGCAAAAGTACAGACTTTTACAAATAGCAAAACATTTAACTCTTTTTTTCAGAGAAGGTTTTGTAAACGTACCCAAATCAGTACTAAGCAGAACACTACTAGTTATATAGGTGTCGATTTTTGCACCTGGGAAAGACCAACCCCATGGATCAGGATAGGTTGGGGACTGACCAGCTGGAGAGCAGGGAAGGGGAAAGGGATCTGGGGGTCCTGGTGGATGGAAGGATGACCATGAGCCAGCAGTGTGCTCTTGTGGCCAAGAGGGCAAATGGGATTCTGGGCTGGATTAGAAGGGGTGCGGTTAGTAGGTCAAGAGAGGTTCTTCTCCCCCTTTACTCTACCCTGGTGAGCACATCTGCAATATTGTGTTCACTTCTGGGCCCCTCAGTTTAAGAAGGAGAGGGAACTGCTGGAAAGAGTCCAGCACAGAGCCACAAAGATGATGAAGGGGCTGGAACATCTTCCTTCTGAGGAAAGGCTGAGGGAGCTGGGACTCTTTGGCTTGGAGAAGAGGAGACTAAGGGGTGACATTATCTATGCTTTGAAATATGTGAAGGGTGCGTGTCGGGAGGATGGGGTCAGGCTATTGCTACTGAAGCCCTGTGACAAGACAAGGGGCAATGACTGTAAGTTGAAGCATAGGAGGTTCTATGTGAATACAAGACAAGTTGAGGTGCCAGAGCCCTGGCCCAGACTGCCCAGAGAGGTTGGGGAGTCTCTTTCTCTGAAAGATTCCAAACCCGTCTGGACGCGCTTCTGTGTGAGCTGGTCTGGGGAATCCTGCTGTGGTGAGGGGTTGGACTAGATGATCTTTCAAGGTCCCTTCCAACTCCTAACATTCTGTGATTCTGTGAAATGAGGCTGAAACCACATCAAATTTTGTTCCTACATACACAGAGGTAAAACAGTAGAAAGAGTCTGTAGGAGTAAAGAAAGTGAAAGAATATTTTTTTTTTTTTGGTGTATTCTAAAGTTTCCCAGCTGCATGCCTGAGATTTTAAAGTTTTTCCTCTTGGAGAGTGTTTTTCCTTTTTTTCTGAAGGAGGCATTAACATTCCCCTACTGCCTCCCCAAACACTGTCCAAAAAATAATAATTTAAAACAAAGAATTACCTAGGTGTAACATATTTCCACTCCTAACCCAAAGCTATTTACAAATATCTATTAGGCTTGAGGACAGCCGTGAGAGCTACATCTGTATTACCCTTTCTCTACAGATGAAGTGAAACAGTAAGGGTAAGTGTCCCAGTTGAAGTCATACAAGTCTGCTGCACACTGGCTATCCTGAGTTCCTGCTCACAGTATAATTCTTATCTGCATACTTCCATCATTCTGTGCAATCAGATAAAAAAAGTAATTGTCACCACAGAACAATACAAGCCAACTTCTCAGTTAATATAGCTACTTAAAATTAGTACAGCTGAAAAAGTTCACAAAATAGATTTAAAGATCAAATTCAAACTGACCACTTCAAAAGACTAAGTTTGCAAGAAGCAATGGCCTGCAGAACATTATTACTCTTCTACTCCCTAGAAAGAACAAACAATACTGTTATCTTCTGCTAAAATGCTATTAATGAAGAAAGGTAGAATAATTGATGGTTGCATAATTAACACAATGCAGTTAAGCATGCTTTAAGGAGTCTGTATAACAGTTTCCTATCACTAGAGAATAATTCAGATCCAGGAAATAATTGTTTAAATAATTTTTGATTAAGTCTTTGATCAAACTGATCAACATTTATGGAAGTGAGATAGATCTAAATGCTCATGCAATGAATAACAGCTTGCTTTATTTAATTGTCCATTGGTGATGCTCTTTCTTCCTTCTAATCCTAGGACAGAATGCTGTCTTTAATTAACTTAATGGGTATTTTAGCCTTGATAGCAATGGAGCCTAGACATCAAGCAGGTTGAAGCCCAAGTTGTACTTCAGCCACTCCCCCTCTCTTCAGCTTTCACCACCATGTAGTCACTCGTTTTTCAGTTTCTTTACCAGCACTTGCCAGCTTTCTGTCCTCTTGTCAGGCTCCTCTGTCTTCCCATTTTCTCACAAACCTTATTTACCCCCAGAGTTTCTATTAGGGATTTGAATGCTGTTCACTTCCACATGCCTTTTCCTTCCCACCCAGGCTGCTCCACCAGCTGTCTCTGAGACCTCCTGAGCACTGTGCTGCCCTATTAGACTCCAGAGTTTTGATTTTAAACACATGACTGCACTATAAAGTTGGACAGTTGTAACTGAGATAAAAGGACTTGTCTGCTCTTGCACCCAAGCAGGTTCAATGTTAAGAATTTTAAGAGGGTTCCTTCCTAATTCTTCTCCAATTCCTTATGTTAAAACATTCTACAACTCTACACCTGCTGGACACCTTCATTCCTGCTGGCAATAGCAGAAGCTCTACCACTGGGTAAAAGATCAGCCAAAAGAAAACCACCAGGAATTCACCCTTCATTTCTTGTTTACTCTCAATCAATGAGTACACTGTTAATGGGAAACTTTTCAAGAATTTGAGATCAAGCAAAGCTCCTGTGTACACCTCAGCAGAGGATGTTACTGGAAGATCATATTGCTGAAGAAGTTTTTCAGAGATTTTCAAACCTCTACAAGACTAACTTCAGAACTCATCAAATGCAGTAATCATGCAAACAGGTATGAGTTTAGGTACTTATCATGAAGAACATCACCTGCTTTTGACTTAAAATTTCACAGAATTACAGAGCATGAGGGGTTGGAAGGGACCTCTGGAGACCATCCAGTCCAAACCCCCTGTCAGAGCAGTGTCACCAAGAGTAGGCTGCACAGGATGGTGTCCACTCAGGTTTGAAATGTCTCCAGAGACAGAGACGCCACCACCTCCAATGCTCCACCAGCCTCAAAGTAAAGAAGTTCCTCCTTATGTTTAGATGGAACTTCCCATGTTCCAGTTTGTGCCTGTTACCTCTTGTTCTGTCCTTGGGCACCACTGAAAAAAGCCTGGCCCCATCCTCCTGACCCTCACCCATGGAATATTGATAAGCATTGACAAGATCTCCCCTCAGTCTGCTCCTCTCCAGGCTAACCAGCCCCAGCTCTCTCAGCCTTTCCCCACAAGAGAGATGTTCCAGTCCCCTCATCATTTTTGCAGCCTTTTTCTGTACCTTTTCCAGAAGTTCCCTGTCCTTGAACAGGGGAGACCAGAACTGGACCTAGGACTCCAGATGTGGCCTCACTAGGGCATAGTAGAGGGAGAGGAGAACCTCCCTCAACCTGCTGTCCATGCTACACTTGATGCACCCCAGGATGCCCTTGGCCTTCTTGCCCACAGGGGCACATTGCTAGCTCATGGTCATCCTGTTGTCCACCAGGACTCCCAGGTCTCTTTCCAAGAAACATTCCCCTTCTTTCTTCAAAAGCCACCATGGAACCCCTTCTGCTTCAGCTTGATGCTAATAATTTCCATATGCTCATTAACAAGATGCTTTAATATGCTTTCTCCCTGCTAGTAGTGTCAACCTATGAAAAGTCTTTGCATAAGGCTCTTCTAGAGACCTTCTAGTGTTAAGGCTGTGTAAACTTATCATAAGAAAATGCAACAATATTTTTTAAAGCCTAATAGTATTTAGTGGAGTTTCAGTAAAGACAGCTCTTCCCAATTAAACCAGCAGAGCCTTTGTTTTTAAGGTTCAAGTTAAGCCAAGAAAAGATTAAAGAGGAAAAGGAAAATATGAATGGATGACAATGGAACAGCATGTTAAGGCACACATACCAGGTGACTTTAGAGCTCAGCAGCTTCCATGAAAGCATTTTCAGAAACATTTCAAATTCTAGATTGCCTCAGACAGCAATAAAACTTTGTGTAATGAAGTAAGAAGGTTGCTCTGTAAGTTTCTCAGCTAACAACTCCACCCCAAGTCTCATTCCTTCTTTCCATAAAGGAAAATGAATTGTTTTATAAAAATTAATTAAACCTGGGAGCAATGGATAAAATGAATGGAACTATTACACAGAATGACCAGCTGTAACTCAGAATCTCTGAAGGGAATTTCCAGGGACAGAATGAGGTCCTGTCACCCTGAGAGCCAGTCTGCCCAAACCTGCAGTGCAAGGTTTGCTTGCAGATTACTCCAGTAGGTGAGGACAGAAAGTGTTATCTTGATTCATGGAAATCTTTTTAACAATTTCAGACAAGAAAAATACACCTCTAAGAATCAACTGGTCCAACAGCACAGGAAGTAGCAAATTCCTCATAATATTCTACAGTCCCTGTGCAGATATTACTACATCTTCTGTTCCATCTCCAGACCATGAAGAAAAAGGCCACACCACCCTGGAGGACAATCAGTCTAGAGAAAAGGCCAAGTGCTTCAAGATCTGTTAACTACAGAGTCATTTAGGGCAGTGGAGGTAATCCAACACTGAGACTTCCTTCTCCAGACTTCTTGGCTAGGACCATCATTTTGCTCACCAACCTCTACCTGTGGGTCTTTCCAAAGAAAGCCTGCCCTTTGCTGTGGATAAGAGGTTTCCTCTGTGTCACTTGGTCAGCAGTCACTGCTCACATGGCTGAGCTGTCAGAAGCAAGCTGCCACAATTCTCAACCCTGTATGTGATCTTCATCCAACACCTAGCAGGAGGTGCTGAAGGCACCTGCAGACACCAAGGTCTTAAGCTCTACCACCACAGAACATTGGACTTCACATGGGGATATTCTCAGACAAGCTACTGCATGAGAAATGCAAGCAACCATCTCCTATTCACCACACCTGGCTGAGTTTTAGAAAGTAAGAACAGTCACAAGGAAGCAACCAGTTAAAAACCTCTCCAAACTGCAAGGAATCTCTCCAAAACCCATTCTGTCCTTTCTTCCTATTGTCATTTCACAGAAAGAACAACAAAAGCTGCAGTGTCTCTTTTTTTTTCTTGAGTCTAAGCTCACTGCATTAAAGCCAGCCCCCACAATTTTGCCATCTGGTGCCTAGATTGCCATGGATCCAGAACAGAGATGCCTGCATTCTTCAACTGCCATGGTCAAACTTTCCAGGCAAAAGCACCAGCATGTTATGACAAGGATAGAGATCAAACCTAAGGGAAGCTGGCAAGAAAGATTTCAAACAAATTGACAACAAATGTTTCACCTGCTCCATTCAGCTGTGCTACTGACCCCTGCAAAATCAAATGGGGATCTTCAGTGGAGACACTTGCTTTAAACTAATATCTACTGTATCTGTAGAGCTAGATGGACACCCTCTCCCTTTCTGCAGCCACAGGATATGGAAGTGGAAGGATTTTAGAATTACTACTAAAACTTCTTATTTTTTAATGATACTGAAATAGATAAAAGTTTATAGGTTTGTTTTTCAAAACAAAAAAGTAACTAGAGGTCCAAAAATGAGTTAATTCTCCAGCTAAGGATTGGATATTATTTTCTGAGAACAGAAATGAATAACACAGTTAACAAAAATTACATTGTGCAAGCAGAATTCTCTGCAGTCATAACCAACTTGGTAAAAGCCAAACAGAAGCCTTAAAGTGCTCTCTTTGTTCCAACACTGTATGATCTACCTAGGTGAATGATTTCTTCATTTTATTATTTTTAGTAGTACTTTACAGATGGCAACAATATTGCAACAAGTTCTCCCCCCACAAGACAAGGAAGATGTCCATGAACTGGGACAAGTCCAGGGAAGGATGCCAGTGCCTCAAGAGACTGAAGCATGTGATCTGTACAGGGAAAGGAAAGAGCAGGATGTGTTTCACCTGCAGAAGAGATGGCTAAGTGAGACCTAGCAGTGGCCTTCCTGTACCTAAGGGGCTATGGACAAGAGGAAGCCAGGGTCTTTTGTGAGGGGAATCAAAGGCAAGTGAGAAACCATAGACATAAAATAAAGTACAGCAAGTTCTGATCAGAAACAATAAAAAATCATTTCTGAACAGAACTGGTAAAAAACACTAGGGGAAAAATAGGCACTGGAGGAGGTTACTGCAGAGCCTGGGGAATTCTGCACATTTTCAAGACTCAACTGCACAAAGCCCTCAGCAACCTGGTCTCAGTTCAGCTGGGACTGGGTGAGCTCCAGAGGCCCTTTCCAGCCTCAATGGCCTGTGACTCTGTGATATTCTTCATTTAGGAAGAGTTCCACAGTCATTAAAAGAAAAGGTGTATATTTAGGGAGCAAGCCTGTATAGGGAACACATGATGAAAGCTCTGTAAGCTGAACACATAGGCTTAAAAGATCAGAAAAAGTAGAAACTGTATCTAAGCTTGCAGGTTTAAAGCTGAGTCCAAAGCTTCAGTAGCAGAAGGCAGAAGCTCTATTGTGTCTGCACACACATGCAGACTGCAGAGGAGCAGCAAACATCACTGCAGTGGGGTCTCTGCTCCACAGCCATGCTGATGATGGAACCAAAACAAGCCACACAGCAATGGTATCCTAGAGAAAGCAGAAGGGGCTTTGTTGCTTTGGTGCTTTTTCAGTTTCACAATACATAACCATCTGAGGGAACAGAAAATGCCCAAATGCAGTTCTAGAGTGAAGAAAATCCAGAGGAGCAGTTTCAACAAAACAAGCATAAGCTCTTATCATAATTCCCAAGACACTACTGCAAGCTCAAACATTTCCAAACATCTCATTTGACAGAGCTGACTTTGAAACAGTCCCTTAAAAACATGAAAAGAAACCCCAAAGAAAATAACTCTGCCATATGTTATAACAACTTGGCCATAAATCTTAAGAGAGCAATGCATGAGAAGGAACTGTAACCTCTAACACCCAAGAGTTCACCTCTCCACCAGTCACAGACACATTCCTGTGCCACATAAATGAATACAGACATCATCCTCTTCCACTGAGGAGTGTGTCTTTGGTTTGGCAGCCCAGGAAGCACGACAGATACATGGCCAATGACCAACTTTTGCTGTGTATGACACTGAGATACATGGTACTTTATTCTGACTGAAAATCTATAGAATGTCATAAACAGAAAAAAACATCAGAAGATGTTGGTGGGTCAGGAAGGAGTTCATCCATGGATACCAAAGGCAGTTTTAGATATTGCCTGAGGAAGAACTGTTGTCCTCTGAGCAGGTCAGAAAACCAATTGAACTTTCAAGGTTGTACCTACCATACAGTCTTCTTCTTGAGGAAACCCAACAGAATTGGAACTGACCTCTGGAGAGAGCATCACCTGCTGTAACTGCATCAAAGAGTTGTGATTGCTTAGTGCAAAAAGTAAACCGACTGATTACTCAATCTTTTCCCCAACATCTTCACTTTCCTACAAGGTTTTTCAAAGAGCTGCAGATCATCTGTGGAGGACTAGGACTATTTTTTGGCCAGAAATTGTTAAGGGAGTAATATTTGGATACATTACATGAACTAGTGCTGGTAGTTCTTGGAACATGTGGAATCAATAAAGAGTCCTAATTAACAATCTCCTTTGTAACTTCTCCTTTTGGCAGTTATGTCTGAGATGAGTTGCCACTGATGATGACAGGTCCAGAATTTCAAGCTATGTATTTCTATCTTCATGAAACTCGATCACCTAGACACACACACACCTGGCTCTATGGCAGTCACACGCACATCTCAATCCTCTGGACAAAGACTACTGCAAGTAACATCCTACTACATCTTTCACAAACAATTTAAGCAATGCTCCACCCTTTGAAGCATTTCTCCTCTTCAGGAAGAGAAGCAATCCTGTGACATGTGGTGCCCTCTGGGCTTTCTCAGCCCCTGCCCTCCTGTGACCTTCCCGGGGGAGTGTGCGGTGCCCAGCGCAGGGCTGTGGGCGCTAGGCTGGGCCCACGTCCCCCTCCTGTGTCAGTGGTTCCTCCTCTGCCACCAGGTGCCTTCACCCACAGGTGCTGCTGGGCTTTGCATGGCCAAGAGTTACAATGTGTGATGAGGCACCAGCTGTGGTAAAATGGGTAACCAGAGGCAGGAATCTTCAATACCAGGTTTCTTCATTGGTGACAAGTGTACTGCATCTGTATCAGAAGCCACATCAGGTAATCCTCTGCTAATAATACCAGGTAGTACCCTACAGAAATCATAGTTCTGGCAGGGGGGTTGGAGCTAGATGATCTTTAAGGTCCCTTCCAACCCTGACAATTCTATGATTCTATTTTAATACATAAAATCACTGAGGCAGAGAAGAGCAAAGTCGCAGAACAATTCTGCTATTTAAAGCCTCCCTTAGCTTCAGTAGTTTGTTCTGCCTTACAGGCAGTGGGAAAAACACTCTCCTATCTCTGTACCTCTCAGAGCAGGAAGGACATTGAAAGCAAACACTGTACATGCTTTATTATCCTGAACTGAAATCAATAAACTATGAACAGTTTTAACCTCATTTGCTAGGAAACAGAACTGGAAAGATATCTGACAAAACTCTTCATATATGTTAAAAGCAATCAGACTGCAAATCTATGTCAATCCTGAGACAAACAATGACCAATTACCATTACCAATTCACTCAGTCATCCAAATTACCTCAGTAATTTCTAACTTGCATGAAGTCCTCTATGACTTATTAAGATAAAAAATAAAAAGCAAAAAGTAAAGGAGAGAAAAGAAATCTCCTCCCCTATGCTGTTTTCAGTGGTATGTGTTTGACTCTTTGAAAGAGGTCTGCGAGCTCAGCCCACAGCCAGGTAAGGCTGTGGTCCTGGGGTACTGACAAGAGTGCTCTAGGTACCTCAGAATTAAAGAGCTTCTTGCAAACCTTAGACCTTTCACATTCCCCCAAACCAGAGTATTCTACCCAACAAAAGACCATAATTCAAAAGTGTATGTTTGAGTATTTTGGAAGTGACACAGCCAAAGCCACTTAAAGTTTCATCTCCTAAAGCTCTGCCTTAAAGATTTCATGCAAGACAGAAATTGTTAGAGGACTCTGGACAACTCCAGTTCTGTCTTTTCAGCAACACAGAGTAACAGGTGACATAGAAGACTGTATCTGAACATATTAAGCTGCAAGAATCCCTCCTTCATTAGTAATTCACAGTGAGCTCATTCTAGAAGCTGCTCCCTGAAACACAGAGACAACTTTCCATGGACAAGAGTTCTGTGCTTATACAAGAAGCTAGAATTCAAACCAGAAAAAGAAAACAACTATTGGCTCAGTCATAGGCAGACTAAAAACCAAACAAAGAATCTGAATAAACCTCCAAACTGGTTTCAATTCTAACACTGCTAAAAAACCCACAATCTTTCTTTCTTTCTTTCTTGGTTTATTTTATTGTTTTAATTTCAGCTACCTCAAGAGAACAGAGGATTTCCATTCAGGTCCCTCAGCTCTCCCCTCTTTCATTCCCATTTCCTGAGAAGCAGCTAAAAGAATGTCAACCAGCAGACTCAGAAAGCACACTGAGAATTAACAACTGAGAAGAGAAGCAACAGAAATTGAGCCTCAGCAATTTAACAAGCCTGTCCAGCTCCACAATTTTGACTGAAAAGGGAATTTTAGTCAAGAACTGATGTACACACACAACTTCTAAATTTCCTTGTTTGATTTTTTGCATAGGGTATTCATACAAATAAATAAACAAGCTATTTATTTACTTTAGCTGTAAGTCCCTTTCCTCATTCTCATCAAAATACTGCCAAGGACAAAGCAGTCTGCATGAACTCTTCTTCCTATAATTAATTTTAAAAATAGATTTTATTTTTAAGCTTCAGGTCAACTTTCAACTCTTTTATTTCTTTTTTTTATTAAGTAGTATAATAGCAAGGCCACACACTGAAATAATAAAATGCAACAAAGAACACAAGAAAAAGAACTATGATTCCTTAAGAGCAGCTTGGTTTATTTCTTTGCAACTGATAATTTATTTATATTTATATATATCAAGATCTGCAGAGGGGAGATTCTACAACACAGGAATCTCAGTGCTTAACTCAGGCAATTTCACCCCCCCCAAAGGATCTGTAGTAATCTAAATTGCAACTGGTAATAGAAATAATAATAATATAAATAATAATATATAATATTAATATTATTAATAATAATAAAAATACCTGGTAGTAGAAAGTTCTTCACCTCTCTTTGAAAGGAGTGATTCTTAAGCATAAAACAAATCTAGTTCCCTCTTTTCCTAGAAATATCTTCAAGGAAATCTATATAGCCACAAAATCTCTCAATGGAATCCTCAGTTTTCCAGTTGGATTAGCTGAAATTTTCAGAACTCATTTTAGTTCTCAGAAATTCTAGCCTGAACAAGCAAACTTTCCCCTCTGTTTGCAGAAGTGAAAAACATGGGAGATCTGCCTGTAAGTCCTTCAGCCATCTGACAAGTTTTTCATAGTCAGTATAAAAGCCTTACAGGAGGCTGCTGGAACACTTTGCAATAATCAAAGCTAGAGAATTAGGAAATGTCCCATTTAGAAATGGAGCTCTGAGTGATAAGAATGAAACACAAATTGGTTCAGAGTTCCAGGGCTCCATTTAGACTGCACTGCTATTAGCCCTGATACAGTGCAAGTGCACCAGGGCTTCAAATGAGTAGGAGCTGAAATGTGTAATTCAACAGGAAACTGTGACATATTGCTTAATTAGATTTTTAAAAATAAAGAATAAAAATGCTTTTATATGTCACTTCCTTATTTATGGAGACTCACCCATACTTCCTAACAATTCCAGAAATGAGGTAAGTCTAAGGGTAAGACTACTTATCCATGCAGAAGCAGGTTAAGCCCCACTTTGCCAAGGAACATAATTCATCAGAAGGATCAAAAGCATCCTTCATTATCATTCCCAGTAAGAACTTAACTGTGGAAAAGCAAGGTGTCAGATCATGAAAACCACCCACAATTTCTACTAAAACATCTACACATTAGACTGCAAAAGCTGTGTTCAAGCTCCACAGTTAAACCAAACCTCTCTGACTCCCATTAAAGCCCTGTCCAGTAATGACAGGCAGAATAACAACAATGGAAAAGCATTTTGGGCAGCAGAGAATTTTGCTCTAGAACAGTGTGTAACAAAAAGCAAAACAAGTAACACTGGAAGTGTCTAAACCAGACTGAATGGAGAACTACAGCCAGAATTTGTAGTGTAGCAGGTAAAAGGAGAAGATTAAATAAATAAATAGAAGGAAACCAGTGAAGGTCAGAGTCTGATGCACACACTTCACTGCAGCACACTAACAGTGCCACAGCATTTTCTTTTTTCCATTTATAATCAGAACTTCATTAACATTCCTTGGATTTCAGCTACTTGATTTTGATCTATTTTTGCCTCTCAGGTTTTATAAGTTTCTTAATTTTGACTGTTCCCCAAACCCATCTGCATTTTTGGAAATCTTACTCCTTCATTTCTCTTGGTTTCCCAAGTTCTGGGTGAAGAAACAACCTCCAGTTCTCTTTCTGAATGAGTCCAGCATGGGGCAGCAGCACAGATCTGCAGATTTCTGCTATTCCTCATGTGCATTTTCAAAATTACTGAAAATTAATGAGTCCCTACTGTGTATATTTATATGCAGCTCTTTGAAGCAATCATTACTAGCCAGGAAAGCCTCTTAGAGAAATGGGTAGATAAAAGAAGAATAACACATATACTATCCCTGGATCTGCAGTACCATTCAGTAATACTTGTAACTGTTGTCCTGGATCTAAAATGCACTAGCAGGCCAAACTCCAGATCCAACAAGTAATGCTGACCAAAATGATCAAATTTTAAGTATGCTGAACGTGCCTTAAAAAGTGAATTCTAAAGACTTTTCTTCCCTGGAAGGTTAAATTTTTCTACCACGTCTCAATTCCCTTTTGTCCCAAAATAAATAAGATTTCATGCACAATTGAGTTTATCTGCCTCACATCAATAAAAGGATTAAAATCAATCTTAACAAAAAATTAAAAACATACATATCTAGTTAACTAATCTGATTATTACTGCAAGCCTTGTAGAAACAGGGATATGCTGGGTATGAAATTTGCTGGTAGAAAGGTACTTTGGAAGGTTTTCAGGCATTACTAGAATGCTTTCAAAACATGTGCAGCCACTTACAGAAAGTATTCAGGTGCTTCATCCCATGTGAATAGGAATGCTTCTTCACAGCATTAGTTTGATAATGAGTCTTTTCAGGCAAATTTCAAAGAATGTATGGTTCAGATACTTTCAACTGTGTTCACTTATAATTCACTATTTGACAGAGCTAGTGCTTGGTTGTTCCTAAAGAGTCTACAAAGGAAAATATTTCCTGTCTTATTCAACAAACATTTATCTAAAGCTATGTTTTGCTTTGTTTTCACACTGAGGATTGAATGTGACACTATAATAGAGCAAAGCAGCCTGTGCTAGTTAATATGATTTTAATTACTGTAGTCACAGTTCTCGTGGTTTGTATTAGAAAGAATTTAATAAGACCTAAATTTTAGACTATGGCACTAATGTTGATAGCAGCAGCTTTCTGCCAACAAGTTCTGTTTAATCATCCAAGCAATCCCAAGAATTACCTACAGGTGAGGTAAAGCTAGCAGTGTGCAGGTTGGAATCCAAGTATGGACACAACTGTGTGTTTCCAAAAGCCTACAGAACCATGGCCATGGCTGCTTTCACCTGTAAGGAAGGGGAATAAGAAGGCCAAACTTATTGTTTCCTTTCCAGGTGTTACAAATCTTCTATTTTCTTATAGCAGATCCCAGCAACTAGTCTCTGTTTAACAGTGCAAGGTTAATAAACACTTTTCAAACATTGTCATAATCTACTGTGTAGATCTTCAGAGCCAGTTTTATCTTCTTCACACAAAGATAATGATGCTTATCAGCTCTGCAGCTCCTATAATTCACTTCACCTCCACTGAGCTGATGGAGCTATGCTGATTTACAACAGCTGAGAGTTCTGCCCATTCCTGCCCCCCAGCAGGGTTACCAGCAGCATTCTGAAAGCTCTTTTTTTTCAATGGCAACACAAAGTTGCACACCAAAAAATTTGGGTTTGTCAAAAACATGTTCACATTAAAGTTTAAACATACCATTTAGATTTTCAGTCAACTCATCACAGTACAGAATGACATATGAGCCAATTCCAAATGTCTGAGCAACAGGGAACAGGAAGATCTCAATGTCATTGGACACATATGCCATGTTCACACTGAATCTGCAAACTCAGGTGTATGCATGTATTAAAATCTATAAAGTGGAGAGTTGTGAACTGTTGTGTTGTCTTAGACCATAACCTAGGAAAATACATACTTCTCAGGAGAGAGACCTGTGTCTCATCCAGACCACAGTTCTGTAAAAGGCCCTTCCATTTCTTAAAACTTCAAATAAACTTCAATCACAGTAAGCTAGTGCTGAAATCACACTATCAGCAATGGAAAGCTTGCCAAATTCCCTCTCTAAAGGACACTGCTAGAGCACAGACAATAGAAGTTTACAATTCAGGCAGATGGTAATTCTACCAAGATCTGAAACCTGCAGTTCCCATGCAGAGGGCATCCTCCTCTTCCCCCTGAGTTAGTGCTCCCCAGTAGGTACCTGAGACCCATCCCCCCCCAGCATCCTGTCTGCAGCACTGGCAGTCAAGTAGAAAACCAGGAAAAGGGAGCAGAGAGGATGTAGGTCTGGTATGTCCAAACTCTGAAAGCTCAGGATTTACTCACAGCAATGTCAAGTACCTCAAAGCACTTTCCAGCCTCTTCTGCAGCCTGTGTCATTTTTTTGCAGCCAGAGTGTGTGTTGGCCTGGAGGCTCACAAGCCCAGGCTACCTGCCCTACGAAGAACCACTTTCATCTGTTCACTGTAACTCCAACTGGAACCCATACTTGGTCATGTGGGGATTGAAGAGGCTGGAAACTGGCATGGACTTTTTTTTTTTAACAGAAAATCTTCAAAAAGGAAAGCAGAAAACTGAGAAGTCTTACATAAACTGGGGGATTGGGCAAGGTGACTTTTAGAGCTCACCCCCTGCGTGATTCTCTGCTGCTTCTCTCTAAAATCATATGTTCTTATAAAAGCCCATTAAGAAGAATTGTTAGCAGTTCCCTGTGGACACAAATGAAGAGAAATGCAAAATATGATGCAAGATTTGGCCCCAGAACTTGTAACTTCATTACAAAACTTGAAATCAGTTGCTTTAAGGTGCTTCCAAGGAGATGAGGACCAACACGGAGGCAACTTGGTGAATACTCCCATGCAAGCTTTAGCTTAGTTTTCTTCTGAATCCAAAGGTTTTGCTCCTTAGCTCCGCTTACACATGACATATACAAACATTCCAATGCAGAACACTCTTTTTTCATTATGGAACATAAGAAATGGGGGAATAAATTTTGCAGACAGGGCAGATGGAATGGGAAACTACATAGCAATTTATCATGGACTAATAAAATAGCATGTATCTGGTTCAGCTCTGCAACTGTGCCTTTCACGTGTTTGGATATTTACTTATACAAGCAAATATTCTGTGTGGTTTTAGTAAAAACCACTAAGTTTGTTATTATTTGATGGATTTTTAATCTGGATAGATAGAGAACACTCTCTTCAGATTATTTTCAGAATCTATGGGAGGCTTTAAAACCTCCCCTAGACCTCCAAAGCAATTACAGCAGAGGAGTTTTTCAGATTTACACCTGACTGAGATCGAAAGGTCTGTGTACATCAAATATTAAAACCAAACTCACTATAAATAACCTCTAACTGAAGCACAGCCCCAGTGACAACTAACATTTTTTTCTTTTTCTCTCATTTTTGCCCCTTGACACAGCAGTGTGAAAACAGTGAAAGAAAAGATGGAATATGTATCTACAGAATGACCTAAAATTTTCCAATTCGCATGACATTACTAGTGCAGGACATGTCCAGGGCTGCATGCTGTCAGTACCTTCACATCCCAGTTTCTTTACTGCATAAACAAATAAAATTGACCAGAAAACAGAGCACAGTATTAAACTACAATGCAATCCTGCTTCATAATTTATAATACGATACTTGATCTTTAATATGATAAGAAATATGACTATTCCCTATGTCTCCTAAAATATTTGTAAATTCTATCCTGGATTAAGAGGTGGCCCTAACTATCTGAGTACCACTTGATATTTGATTTCTCCTAATAGACATTCTCTTGAGTTGCTGTGCTTGAATATGTTATAAAGAATAAAAGGAAACACTACTTAGCAGTGGTTTTAAAACCCTGAATAATTTCCATAATTTGTGACAGTTGGCAGATTTTGATAGCATCTCACATTGATTTTTATGTTTCAAGATGACAATCATTACACTATTATCTGCAGTTTGAGCAGTGGAACCTAACCTCCTAATTAGGATGAAAAACTGCTCTAGTTGCAACCCCAGTAAGTCACAACAAGTCAATAATTTTAATAAGAATTAATTTTAAAAACTCTACAAGGTTGTATTGGAAGTTATTCTGGCATGTCTATTGACTAACACTTGGTATTACATCCTATAAAGGAGTCATTAAATACAGCATCAATCTAAGTGGAAGATTTGGGTATTTCTTTGACTTTTTATTTGTGAAAAAGCAAAATAAAATAAAGCACTGACTTATTATTAAAGCAAAGCATCTTCTTGATTGGACGTGTTAACTTCACAACCCACTGGAGAGTGGTATCATGGAAGACTTCACCCTGCGATACTCCAAAGATCTATGACTAAAAGCTGGAGCTTCCTTTGTATGTCAGCAGGACATTCTGAACAAATCTCACCATTCCCTCATATAAAATATCTAACTGCTGCCACACACAGAATCAGTCCTCTTTTGAGGACTCTGTTTATTACTACCCCACAGACACTTGTTCGTTTTAGGATCCGTGTGCACTAAAAACATGAGGAGTCTTCTTCATTTGCCATTTTCTGCTTAATTTTGGAAGAATATCACTAATTGAAAATGCAACAGTTTGAGAGTTGCTGAAATAATAACGTTTAGTAACACAGTAAAACAAAACAAGCTCGGAAGCCATCAACATTAGCTGTAACACTATTGTATCTGCTCAATAAAAATCACAGAACCACAGAATGTCAGGAGCTGGAAGGGGCCTCGAAATATCACCTAGTCCAACCTCCCTGCCACAGCAGGATTCTTTAACTATTCCTGTTTCCACTTGTCGGAACTGAAAAGCTTTCCACATTAACATTTGAGGTTTACCGTGTAAGAAACGTCTTTTTCTCAGCGTAGACATTTATACTCTTAAAGCTCCTGCCAAGGTTCGACAGAAAAACACCTTTCAGTCAACGCTTGCGAGCGGTGCAGTCGTCAGGGTAGGCGCAGAGCTACAGAGCTGGGAGCTGATGCTAGGTGGCAGTACTGTGTAATTAAACGCCGAAGAGCTCTTCATTCTCTCCCAGTCACTTCGGGCTTTCTGCAGAACAACCAGCTCGAACGTTTTGAATAATAATTTAAACAGATCTCTTTCCCCCCCCTTTAGCTTCACCTTCCGAGAACCACATTCCTTATACATAAAAGGTCTCAAAATTAAATTTCCAATCCATAAACCTGTGTTCTAACATAGGAGTGTTGTATGAAACAGCTCAGAAAACAGGAGCCAGGCTTTGTTTCCATCCTCTTCTTTTGTATTACACAATTTCTAACTTCTGTGTAGGTTCTGACCTCACTTTTCTCTGCATCTCAGAAACAGAATTACCTAGTGTTTGAGGGATGTACTGTTAAAGCCTGGCTTAATCTCATGTTGTATTTGATTGAAGAGCTCGCCTCTAATAATTTGATCCTTTTAAATGCTACTGCCTTTAGCAAGTTCTATGTTCACCACAGAGTTGTTACAATTACTTGTAGCTACCACAGATGACCAAGGGCTACCATATTTTCCCATACAGAATTTTGGGAACGTGTCTCACTTTGTACAGTGTTTACTTCCAGAAGGAAAACTTGTTCAGTTCCCCAGTCACCTCCATCACAGTCCAAGAAGGCTTTCCCCAGTAAGGTTAGTCAGCCTGTTCAGAAAGCATCAATAACAGAGCTGTTTGGAGAAGGTTCAGTATTTTTCTGACTCCAGCAGTTACAGTAGCATACCATGTCAGTCCAATCCAGTTTATTCAACAGTGACTTCTGCTTATATATTATGTAAATAATACAGGGAGGATTTCTTCTTCATTTAAACACACATCCAAATGGGGATACAGAGGAGCTCTTACTGTAATATTAATACAAGAACAACGTATTTGTTTTTATGAGAAACAGACTGTTAAGGACTTGAGAATCACTGATTATGTATGGAGAGGTATCAAATCTCTCTTCCCTGGTTTTACTAATGATGCACATACATTTACTGTATTCATTACAAAGTATTAACTGAGATGTACAGAGTCCCAACTCAATAAAAAAAGCAGAGCAGTCAATTAACAGGCCTCAAAATCACAGCCCTGAGACTTGGAGATGAAAGCCAAGGACTCATAGCTGCTCCTTCACCATCAGAAGTAAACTTGGCCAAAAAGTTCTCGAGCCTAGTTACAAACACAGCTGATGTCACTGCTTCCATTGCCTGCCCACACAAGCAGTTGCCTTGTCTAATTCACCTTATCTTTTATCTCTAGGAGGTTAATTTAGTTTTCCAGTACTCACATCATCTTCCTCTTTCTTTCCAGTTCTGACTGCTGCTCCATGCTACATTATTCAAAAATTCTGCTTATTTGGAGGTTTTCTAGTGCAGAATGTGGACACCCTGGTGGCCAAACAGATCCAGTGAATCCTCTACACTCACAGATTCTGAATGTTTCAAATACAGGGCTCAGTTGCTTCTAATCCTACAAGACAGAGTGAAGGCACAAATTGTGTCACTGGGACACAGTAAGAACTACTCACCACGACACTGCCTCCCCACAACAGCCATATAACCTGCAGAAATGTCAACTACCAGAGAGGGTGGTTTTCCTTTGCTGTATCAGATTCACATTGACATAGAAGAATGCTCATTTCTGCAACTGTGCTTTCTCACTCAGTAACTTTAATGCCTGCCTCAATTCCTCTAAGGAACACAAGGAAAGTTACTTAGGAACAGACAAAAAAAAAAAGAGGTTTGTAAACAATCCACATCTGCTGAAGAGCTGAGTCAGTCCTGTGATGCCTGGTGGTGTGCCACCCTGCTGAATGAATACTTGAGGACCTTCCAGCAGCTGTGAACATTTTTCTCAAAAAAACCTCTTTTCCTCTCACTATTCAAAGAGTAATTGTGGCCCCTGTGGCCCTGCAAAGACAAAGGGTCTCCAGTTCAATCCAGCAGCTCAATCTAAGTAATCTTAGAAAGAAAGAGCACTCAGGTAAGGAATGCTGAACTTCCTAACTCTAGGCAAGTGAAAGCAACACCACTTTCTCCCCCCCTTTTACCAGCTTTTGTAGCTCTTTCCCACTCAATCATAATCACTTATTTTTTAGTAAAAGGTTAAATCCTTACTGGAATGACAAGCCAACATACTGCATTTTTCTTCCACAGTGCAACAGTTCCTAATTGACTGCTTCTGTAGTAATTGCTCTATTTATAGCCATTATTTGCATGAGAGAAGTGATTGACATCACCTGGTATTAATGACAGAGAGAGAGTTGATTTCACATTTATGACCTAAGCTCTTACAAAAATGATTTTCCCTTCCTAAGATGCTGATGTTCTACAGTCTTAGGAATATATCTATGAAATGAAATGCCAGCCTTATCTTCTGTACATTAAGTATCTAATAAATATCACCCCATGCTTTCAAAATTAGTTTTACAGCCTTATCTTTCTGTAAGTAAGTGTCTAAAAGAGACTCTTCCCAGTAACTTAGTGCAGCAACACCTAGCAGTTTGGATCCATGTTTGTAACACTGCTTTTCCTCTGAGTGCTCCAGCACAGTATGTATTACATACCCTTTAACTTTGCATTTCCATTTCTTTTCCATGCCTCTGTTCTAGAACTGTAGTTTACTGCTATTTAGACTTTGCATGGTAACACAAAGCCACATTTTTACAGGAATGACTGAAAACAGTCTGTCTTGCATTCATTTGTCAAACTAATTTTGAAAAGAGGAGAGTGTGACTATATGCTCACAATCCCTGACAATACCTTCTGCTTCCTAGAGCCCAAGCCTACAAATGAAAGGAAATGCTCTCCTTTATACAACACACTTGTTCTTCCACACCACAAAGCCCATTTATATTATTGTTAAATAAATTATTTAAAAGAACAAGTAAATCAAAGGCAGGGATCTGCACTTGTGTGGCACTATCTTCTTAATGCCATCACAAATCAAAACTCGGCGTTTTGGGAAGCAATACTGGCACGTTACAGGAGGGATTGATAAGACTTGTACAAAGCTTAACATCTTAATTCAAGGCTTAGCTTCACATTTTACAAGCTACTTAGGAAGTGCTAACACCTCTGTTGCTCAAAGCAAACCTTTGAAATTTATCAAGGAGATAGCCTAAGGGTTAAAGAAAACATGCCTTTTCCCTTTATGAGAGTTTATTTAGTTTCAGCAGAGCTTTAGCACAGAATTTTCCTTCCCCATCTCCACCCCTTTCTCTTGCCTGCTCACAGAAGATGTCAGTACAATAGGAATAATGACAATTTAGGATGAACTTTCTAGAGATGAGTCCCCTCTCTGCTGCCCTAACTGAGCCCCTGTGAATGCAGAGGGGGTACAAAGAGATAGATGGAGGCAGTAGGAAAAAGCTTCCCGCAGAGCTGCTGCCAGCTCTACATTGAAAGTGTAAGAAGTGAACTCCCAGCTTTGCACCGGCAGCTGCACCGGCTGTTCCTTCTCTTCCTACTCCATTCAAGGCACAAAGCAGCAGGCTTTCTGAACTGCAATGAGGGAACTGAGACCTAGAGGGACCCCTCCAGATACCTCTGGAACTTGGCGTCTGCACTCTGTTTCCTCTCCAGCTCACTCACCTTCCTTCCATGCCAGCTAGGCAAAGTCCAACTCAACTGCAAAGAAAATTCCTGTTTCAGTTTCTGATGAGAACCCTAGTAGGTTTATCAGAGCTGTGCCTGATGCACCATGCTACATCTCCTGGGATCTCCTGGAAACTGACTTACAAGCACATCCACACCCCAACTCCTATTTACAGGATCAATCCTAAGGTACCAATGGAACTCATTTGGGGTTTTGTTGTGGTTCTAAACATACTGTTAGCATCTTTCAAGGCTACACCATAACATTAAACCTCTCTAGCTAGTTGAAATTTATTTTCAAAACCCTAAGAAGAAGGACCAGACATAAAGCAGGACAGCTAAAGTGCTTTAACAAATTAAATATCCATCATGACACTAAGCCAACTGTTAATTCTGTAGAATTTAAATCAGACAAAAGAATTGTTAAATCATGTTAGTGAGTATTGGCAAGCTATGAAGAAAACCCTTCGCTTCCTCTCTCTCTACACATCTTTTCTTTTTTTCTAGAGGCAATTTCCATCAGTTGCTGCTTATGGAACCAACATCCATTAGAAGCAAAGACAGCATCTTAATCGAAATGACTCCTTATACAAGTCTATTGAATAAAAATGCATTGTTTTAATCTAGTAAGTGTAACATTCATGAGAACTAAATGGTGTTTCTGGATTATTCAGTTATTGATGCTCCTCTGCAGCTTATGGAGCTCTTTTTCTTAAAGATGAATATACTTTAAAACACAATAAAAAGGCATTTTCCAACACAAAAATGGTTATGCCAACAGCACCAACAGGCTCTACTGCTAGGTGACCTCCACACCACTTCTGAAACACCCACCTTATCCAAAAAGTCAGATTCAAAAACTACTCTCATAGAACTAGGATGCTTAACAAATATATTATTGCTTAATAAAAATCCAGATACATATTTAGTTAGCAAGAGACTTGCAGTCATTCTGTCAGAAAGGTATGTTTTACCTGACACAGTTTTAGAGAACATTTAACTTAATGTCTATACTCTGAAGAGAACTAATGAAAACTGAAATAATCAAGGCCAAAATAGTTCTTGTGATACTGCATGAGATTTTTTCCTTCTTATATTACACTTCTAAATGTGCAGCCATGTATCAGCTTGGTCTGTAGGACTCCTGCCTCAGTGCACGAGTTCAGAACACAGAACAATAGCCAATTTAGACATACTACTGCAGCATACCTTCCTTTCTTGAAGATGACAGTTTTCTCTCAGTACAGAACTGGATGCTTGCTGCTCTTAAGAAAAGACTCAAAATTTTTCATAGAACAACGAAAAACTTCACCTGTAATGACACCCATTGAGACAAAAAATTGTGTCTGTGAGTAGGACCTCTAAGTTTCTCCTTTAATCCAGACTTCTCATTCAGATCAACACTCTGGTATGGTAGGAGAAGCATGAATTCTTTAATCTCCCACCTGAACTCTGTTCTTCAGATAAAATCAGTTTCTTGGACTGCCTCCAGAAATCCTACAGATCTCCTAACGCTGCTCAGACTCTCAACCTCACTACTTGCTAATGCATTGAAGCAACACACCAAACTCTAATTTGCACCTTTAAGAGCCTCCCCATTGGAAGCCTGTGTCCAGCAGGGTATCTGAGAAACTCAAAGCACATTCTTCCTAGCAAAATTATTTACTCGAACACTCAAACCCACCAAGGCTTGCTTTCGTTCCTACCAGTGACTCCCAGCAACCACCTCCAGTTAACTGCCTCAGGAGTATCCCACATAGCCTGGTTCTCAGGCTCTGCCTGCCCTCCTAGCTAGGTCATGCTCCAGTTAGGAAAAAAGCTTGTTGCTGCTTAACAGATTTATCTTTCTCTCTTACCCTCAACCTTTGTGTACAAAGTGTGTGACACTAGGACAGAGCAGAAGAGAAGAAACAACTAATTAGTCATCCAGCCGTGGCCCTAGCTACTCTCTTGAAACTATTTATCCTGAGACATTTATTTCTGGATGTTGTTTGATTCATTAGGAGCCTAAAAAAATGAAAGCAATTTATTATAAAGCTAAGTCAATGAAAACACACTTGATATAAATAGAAGCACAGGCCTCTCCCCCATCTGTCTTAACAACTAATGCAAAAAAAAGGCCAGGGTCTTCAGACAAAAAAACAACAGATCTGAGACAAAGAGCAGCGTACACCTCACAGCCTGCAACTCCCACCAGCATGCACTTCTTCAGAGCCAATGCTCTCTGTCCATGCAAGGGATGTTTTACCTGCTGGTGTACAGGCTATGTGGCTGAAGTCTTCCTTTAAACCTGCTTTAGTAAGGGTGACAGAGCAGTGGCACAGACTGCCCAGAGAGGTTGGGGAGTCTCCTTCTATGGAGAGATTCCAAACCCGTCTGGACGCACTTCTGTGTGACCTGGTCTAGGGAATCCTGCTGTGGCAGGGGGGTTGGACTAGATGATCTTTTGAGGTCCCTTCCAACTCCTAATATTCTGTGATTCTGTGATTCTTCCCATTTCCCTCATCTTTCCTTGTCAAGTCACACTACTACCAGGTATGGTGGCTGAGGTACAAATGGGGTGGTAAGATCTTCTGGGAGATGATCTCATGGTGTGGTTCAGAGCCCAGTCATATTTCTGTTACAGAAGAGGTTTCNGCAGGGGGGTTGGACTAGATGATCTTTTGAGGTCCCTTCCAACTCCTAATATTCTGTGATTCTGTGATTCTTCCCATTTCCCTCATCTTTCCTTGTCAAGGCTCACTACTACCAGGTATGGTGGCTGAGGTACAAATGGGGTGGTAAGATCTTCTGGGAGATGATCTCATGGTGTGGTTCAGAGCCCAGTCATATTTCTGTTACAGAAGAGGTTTCTTCCCTCCCCTCTCTGCCAACTGATGTAAAGAAAGTAACAGCAGTACCTCTACCTGTTTCATATCCCAGACATCAATCTTTCCTGGCTTATGAACAGCATTGTGATACTTAATTTGTTTAGAAGNACTCCTAATGTTCTGTGATTCTGTGTGATTCTGTGATTCTTCCCATTTCCCTCATCCTTCCCTGCCAAGTCACACTACTACCAGGTATGGTGGCTGAGGTACAAATGGGGTGGTAAGATCTTCTGGGAGATGGTCTCATGGTGTGGTTCAGAGACCAGTCTCTGTTACAGAAGAGGTTTTTTCCCTCCCCTCTCTGCCAACTGATGTAAAGAAAGTAACAGCAGTACCTCTACCTGTTTCATATCCCATACTCATTTCCTGGCTTATGAACATCATTGTGATACTTAATTTGTTTAGAACCCTTTCCTTCCCTAACTCCTCTGTGTTTTTCAGGTCTGATATCCTCTCTGGTACCATCTTCCATTACCTACAAAGCCTCCACCAGATTAGAGCAGCACTCTCAATCTTCTTCTAATGGTTAGCCTTACACTCCTTAAACTAAGGAATCAAATGAAGCCACACTCCTCTGGTGGACCTGAATGCAGTAGGGAGAGTTGATTTCAATTCCTTTCACTGAAATCTGAGCGAGAGAAAGAATTTGTTTTCCCCCTGCAGGGAACTGCCTTGCTTAATGGCTGACAGAAACATCTCAGACCTCTGTAGCTGTACTAAGCTGTGGTAGGTAGCTGTGGTGAAGATATAAGCAAGAAAAGCAACAACAATGGCTGTCATAGATCAGATTATAGGTTAAAAAAAAAAAAGCTTTGGCAAATGAGCTGTGATTTGAAACAAATTTCCCATTCCTCTTGCAACTAAGAAGCTGTCGCTGAAATTTCAGCCCCCTGTCCCACATAGTAATGTGCAATGCTCATTCACTTCCCCCTATCAACTTAAAAGAATTTGTATTTCCTTTCTTATACAGGCTAAGCCTTGACATTTAGAAACATTCAGAATTGAGATCCCCTCAAAATCCAGTATGAAAAGCATGTGTGCCCCTCAAGACACACTGCTAGCAGTCAAATCTGTGGCTACCGACAGCAGAGTAATAACTCCAGTGTATGACTACATACATTATCCACACTAACGTAATAGTATCAATTACAATCAAAATTCATGAAGCTCTACCAAATGCCAGCTCAAGATGATTTAAGTGCCATTGTACATTCTAATATTTACAAGCTAGCATTTCACAAAAGGAGTAGGATATATTCAGCTCTATTGCATTTACTTCCTGTGGAGGCACTAGCTAAAGCACTCCTAACTTTTATGTTAAGATAATAGTTGAAGGGTGTTGACAGTTTTAACCTACATCCTTTTATTCAGAAAGACTTCTAATCCCAAATCTTGGCTCTTTGTTTTAAATCAGGGATGTATTGATTAACTGTGAGGCTGGACGTATCTCGGCGGTGGCTGAGCCGGGAATCCACTGTGGAATTAGGACAGTTAAACACTGGAATCGATCCTCTCATTGCAGAGCCATGGCTGCTGTGGCAAGCAGTTTCTCTAAGCTATTAATTTTATTATTAGCACACCTGGAGACATTGTTTCCCTGAGGGAAAAGCAATTCAATTGTGTGTGCAGCAACGACTAGTGGCATATGATCAATGAGAGAGCTGGGACCACAAGCTTTCTCCTGGAGCTCGGGGTGGGGATGACAAAGTAGTCTGTAAAACGATGACGATACAGACTAATATTGCTTTATGTTTTATGCACCTCATTGTAAGCATACAGAGAGCTTACCATTTCCAATGTCTGGCACTTTTAAGCCTTTCTGGAGTAGTCCACCAGTGTCAGTCTTTTGAAGGTATTTTCCATATGACATCTGGTATCAATTGATGATCATCCTTTCCCTGACCACTGACTCCTTCCATCGTTCCACTGTGCCTCCAAGGGAGCAATATGCCAGTCCTCCTTAAAAGGCAACAGCAACACTTGCTTAACATACAGGAGAAAGGCTAGCTACAAGTTTCTGAACATTTAGGTTTATTTAATAAGCATGTTAACAATGAAAAGACACAAATCCAAATAGGCCTGGCAGCAAAGCATCAGCTAGAACTGACTTTCTAACCACAAAATAACTGATGTGTCTCAAAACCTCTCATCCAGCATTACTTGAAATTTATTCAATATTTAAACATAAGAGTCAGTAGAAACTAGCAGGAAAGGAAGGTAAAACAGGGGCCACTCAGGTATTACAGGCATAAATGATGTGGCAACACATACACTCACAGGCACACAAAAAAGCCACACAAGAAGAACAAACCAAGCAAACCTCTCAGAAAAATAAGCTGGAGATAACTGCCAGAAACTGTGAAGCTGCAACACCCCTTGCAACCTTTCAGGAGCTTCAGATCACTACCCTGTTTCCTCCTAAATTGCCACCAAAGTGAGTTCTGTGTTGTGAAGTCCTACAAGAGATGCTACAGGTGTTGTAAAGACCATAGATTAACAGAACTACTTAGCATTTAAGACTTCCTGAAAGTTATCAGGTCAAGTTGGTCCCTAGGCCACTGTCCAATTCATGCTCATTGACCCTGGTTTTTATCTTATCACATTCCACTTCTGAAGACAAACACAGTCCCTACAAATCTATCACAGGGTATGCTAAATTTGGTAGAGCAGGAGAAATCAAAACAAGAATTAATTTGGGGACAATCCAAAGCTATTACTTTTAAAATACAAGCTTAGCCCTACCATTTAAAAGGTAGTGAATTGTCTTATTTTACAGAGTAAACCTTTGCAGGGCAGCAGTTTAACAGCAGATTCTACTATTTTTCAAACCACTAAACCATTTTTTTTCCCCCATAACTCACCCTAGTGCTTACATAATTATTGAAAACACAGTAGTGTCTGAAAATCCCCCTCCTACTCCTCTCCCCAGAACACAGAAACCTGACAGACTTATTTTCATTCCACAGGCATCAAAACTCTGCTTAAAATAAAACCAAACTTTCCAACCTAACACCATGTTCTGAACCAGGATTTTAATTCTGCTGCACAGCCCAGACACTTCTAGGAAACACTCAGTAACTCCCTCAAAAAAGGAATTGTTAGCTTTTAAGTTCCATTCCACTCCATCTTTTTAGTTCCTCCTGTTCAGCATGTGGCCTAATGAAGTCCAATAGGATGTAGATACAACTACTGAGTCTCTTTTGTTTTTCTGCCTGTTTGGTTTGGGTTTTGCACGTTTGACTGGCAGCTGGTCATCAGCAATCACCTATTAAATACTTTCTGACATCTTCTGGGGCCTTTTTCAAGATCAGGCTAAATGCCAGCAATCCAGGAGCTGCTTGTACATACTCCCCAAGAGGAGAGAAAGTACATTACTTATCTTCACAATTTATATTGTGTATCCATCTTGTTCATAAAAGGGATTTTTTGTTTGTTTAAAGAAGAGGAAAGTGCTCTATCAGCATTCAACAGTCTGTGTGCTTTTCTGGAAGGGTGAATTGCTTCCTAACTAAAATCATCATCATCATCTGATACAAGCTAAAGCTGTCTAAAGTGCATTACAGATGACAGAACAGAGGCAGAACAGTGCAAGCAAGAGTATAAGAGAAACTGTAGTAAAAGCAAATCACCAAATGAATCCCTCTGTCTGCATGTCTCCTTCCACAAGCTATTCAATAAGCATGAAGTATTTTACAGACAGAAAATAAATTTAAAGATGGGGTTGAAAGAACTCAAGTAAAACCCCTGAGAGCAGCAGATACAACCCAGCCTGGGTCAGCCAGCCCAGGCTCAGCTGTCACCTTCCAGACTCTGTAACCGCTGTCACCCCTTTGTAGGTGGGTCTCAATCATTATTAAATCTAAGCTCTTATTAACTCCAAGTGTGACTATGTAAGGTTGAAGGTACATCAGGGCCCTGGCTCAAGCTTCAATGAACACATGATCTTAGTAGTGTGCAATGGAGAACTTCAGTGACTAGCAACCTAGCTAACCCAACAACTAACAGCTATTTGGTCACCCTGCCAGCAAAGGCAGCAGTTGCTGTGCATGTTTAGTTTGCCATGGAGCTTATGAAATACCTTTTGAGCAGGTAAGCAGTAAGAAAAAAGACAAGGCATCAAGCAACTCCAAGGCCAACAGTTAAGCAGAAAGTATACCTGCTGACTCATTTGCAGCTACAAGACATGCAACCCCTGCTTAGTACCCAAGAGTCTGAGTCAAATTGGTTTGCACTCTGGGACACATCTTCGTGCAGCTTCTGTGAGCACGCTAGAAAGACTGTGTATTGTAACAAGGAAGAGGGCAAAGTGTTTTGAAGTCAGAAATCAGATCTACACCAGCTGTACCTTCTGACTGACAAGCTGCTGTTACACAAGCATGCTTGGTTTGGCCAAAGGCTCCCACACTGCAGAGCCAGGTCTGCTCCTCCCTCTTAGGCTCCAGCACCCAGAAGAATGTAAAGATACAGCCACCCCTTCTGCTGTCCACTGACACTTTTGTAATCCAACAGAATATATAGTAATTATTCATTTAAATATATATATATATAGACACCATGTAGTAATCATCAAATGGAACAGTGCCATCATTTTAGGACATGGTGAAAAAAGCACCACAGTCTTGGGGACAAACATTGTGGTCAGTTTACTGTGGAGAGCAGCCATGTGTACTCTTTGCTATCAGCCAATATTATTAGTGAACAGAGGCAGAACCCTGAAGAGAGTAGCAAGGAAGGAAGAGGCACGGAAGCAAGAAAGCTTCAGTTAGCAGTAGAAGCAACAGAAAGAGGGGGATGGTGTGCAGCTCCACGCTAATGCACTGCACTAACCTTGAATGCCACACATGGTCCTTGAGGTGGGGTTGTGCAACTCGACCACACTCACACCCTTCTTGGTCCATCCATTCACAGTCCACAGACTTAGCTCCAGTCCTACAGGCTGGCAATCAAGGACAACACTCTATACTCTATCCCATGTAATTTCCATCTCAGGTTTTGATGAGAAAACATTGATTGCGAGCACGACGAAATTCCCAGATTCTAATGATTATTTAATATGTTTAAAATTAAGCTATCATTATTGCCACTTCTGGGCTAAAATCATTCTGTCTGCCCACTCCATCGAGGCCTAATTTGTGCAATCAAGAAATGAAGAGACTTGGGATTCATTGCTCTGATGCTGACAAAAAAACCAAGACATAACCTCCCTTCATCCTTCACTTTCTAAAAGTGAAATGAACACCTTTGTAATTCACTGTATGCCTACAGAAAACCTTTTTCTTTCGGTAGGGGGAGGGAAAGGAGATCTAGCCAATCCTTCTAGTTACTTTAGTTACTTGAACTTTGAGAGCTCTGCCTCAGTCAGAAATCCTCTGCACAGCAACAAAGATGAGATGCCTTCGTTCCAGTAGGTTTGAGACTGCACAGCACTACAGTCCAGGAAAAGCACCAAGCTTCAGGAGCATAGTCAGGATGATCTCCTATACAGGGTGAACAAAACCAAGTGTTCAGGGATTTAACCAATTTAATTTACTAACAGTAATGAAGGTCTGAGTTTAGAGTTGTACTGCCTGCCTGATACTTTATACAAAGAGAGCATTAAGAGCAGAAATTGCTAACATGGAATACTCGTTCACAGCAAAGTGTGCAACTCAAAGTAATGCAAGCATTGCAAGAACACTAACAGCATTAGCACAGAATATCATTAATCTAATGAGATTACCTGGTTTTAGACAATAGACACTTCCATTTTCTTACACACTTAAGCACAGGTCTGCCTCAGCACTGAATACCAATTATGTTGAATTTGTTATACAGCAGAACCATCAGCAGGTTTAGAGTACAAGCAGGAGCACAGTACAGACCACCAACTGGATCTGACACAGGCAACTGGAATGTGCACATTAACACAAGAGAGGAATGGAGAAAAAGGTAAAAAACAGGTAAAAAAGGTAAAATAGCAGAGAAATTCCCAGAGATTCAAGCTCAATGAGTAACTAGTTCCCACCTTGAAGACTTACATAGGAGTTCTCCCAAGCTGTTTACAACCTCACTCAAACCAGCATTAAAGTCTCAAACACTACACCCCAATATTTTCCCTGCATTACTTCATGTACTTAAAGAGAAGGTGTCATAACATCTGACAAAAGTCACATCTGCTTTAAATCCAAATGAGGAATAAATGAGGAAGTATCAACACATTGGACCTGGTCTCTCAAACCACAGTTTAAAGGCAGGAGAAAGTAAACTCACAGCTGTGTTTCACAGGACTCAGTTTTCCTGGTGCCCAGAAACCTCTGTTGTTTTCTAGTGCACCAATTCTGCCAGCTCTGCACTCATGTGAAGGCACTAAGGAAGGCTTGCCCCTGGTCTCACTTTTCTTAATGAGTTAATGAGTTAATTCCTAGATTTTCACAAACTTGTGTAGTTATTCAATTCCTACATCATTTTAAAGTGACGATTTCTTGCCAAAATATTTTATTTCTGCCTAGGGATGCTAGCACATAAACATTTACATATTTATTGAAATTTAAATCAATTAATAGCCCAAACTGAGCTACCAAGACTATTCACTGTCTTAAGCATCTGGTCAATTACTTCCTGAACTGGGTATTAAATTACATTTATTAAAATGAGTAATTTTTTCCCCCATCATTTTGTACTGGAAATATTGGAGGTATTATTCCTACACTACCACGCTGCCATTTATCATCTTCATACATTTACATGATGAAAAAACAGTAAAGACTTTATTATTATGTTTTGAAGGATATTTTCACTTTAAACCCAGCTTACCTTAAGCATCCAACATCTCTCCCTGCTTTTACCAGTGCTGGCAAATCATATGTGAAAATCTATCTACACTATTTTATTTCCAAATCTAGGTGAAGGCAATATTATTTCAACTTGTAGCTGACAAATTAGATAAAGTATAGCTTAAATAAGATTATTTTGCTAAACAAAGAAGCCTTGGATATAGTTTGGAATTTTAAATACAACAATAATTATCTTCTTGCAATGGATAATTGGACAAGGATATATCAGGAGATAGTTATTAAAAATCAATCAACCAGCAATATATTTTAAAAGTCTATTTTTGGACAGAGTACCTGAAAAAATGATGTGCAAGCATTTTCATTTGCCTGGCTGTAGATCAACATGATTTACATCAGTGGTAACTCACCAGTTTCTGGAAGCACAGAACAAAACCTCCTCTGGTGAACTGTGAGCTGCAGCCTGAGCCCCAGCCCAGCCAGGCATAGCTGGCAGGAAGGAATGGATGCCCGGGGAAGAAATATTTTCACTGATTTAAATATCCTACAGCTTCCTAAATCTTACACTGGATTTGCTGCTTTGCTCATTGAGGAGGAAAAGGAATGACTAAGACAATATTTTTTTCTAACAACTGGCCTATTTTGAATCCAACAAAACAGGGGCAGAATGTCAGAGCTGATCCTGCGAGAGGAGACTGCAGCTCTCCTCGGAATCCATCATGATTAATTCCTAACTGGGCAGAGGTTCAGGGCATATTTTTCACCCCTCAGAAAAGTAAAATTCTCACTGCACTTAGGGAGACCTGACTGATGATTTCCCTAGTTTTCCTCTGCATTTTTCAGATGCATACCAAGTAGCCAGGTGGCTGCATGATAAAAAGTACAGCAATTACTTCTCGCTTCTGCTAGTGAACCAGCTCAGAACCTGTCATCACATGCAGTGTTCACTCATGCCAAGGATAAAAGGAGCCACTGAACTTTTTTCTTCCTATTCTCAGTCCCCCCTCCCAGGCACTTCATTCTGCCCTGTTTGTTTGAAACATTAAGAGTAAAATTAAGAGAGAACTCAAACTGCAGTTCAGAAAGAGGAAAGCAAGCTGGCACCCCTATAAAAGCATGCAAATCCTTCACAGAATCCATTCCACTGGTAATAATATTCATACAAAGACATTTGCTGGGTTTCTTTCTGTTTGATTCCCATCACTTCTGCAATGCTTGAACCAAACTGCTGAGACATGCACAGACTCAAAAAAAAAGGAAATAGGCTCTTATTCCATGTGGCTTTCTTTTCAAAGGAACTGGTTACCATACACCAGCTACACCACCACACACCAGGTACAGCAACATGAGGTAGGTATTGCTGGACAAAGCATTAATAAGACAAAGTATTAAGTCAGTCACATGCCAAAATACATACAGAAATTGGGCAAATAGGAGTTACCACAAAAACCAGCAAAGTACTGAAATAGATAGGATGTTTTTGCACTCCCTAGTAGGCCTTTAAAATCCTTTAAAAGTTCAATAAGTTGTTTTCATACTGTTCTTTGCCTCAGAGAAACTAAGAGAGATGTACATGTAAATGCTGACCCTGCAAACACAGCCAAACCTCTGCTGACACATGGCTCTCATCTTAAATGGCATTCCTCATCACTCACAATACAAAGCCCTGCTACCTTCATCAGTGGAAGACAAAATACATCTAGGTTTGTTTATAAACTACAAAGCATCAATGTAAATATTCATTCCACTTCACAGCTGTAGTATCTGAGTAATTACAAATGAACTTAAAACCTTCATAAAACTCAAAAAATATGTATATTTATAGCTCTCCTAATAATATTGATTTATTTTTCACCTGATTTACCATGTTATTAAAGTACAAAGAGACAGGGAGAACAATAATACATTGAAGAAACTAGATGTTCTACATAATGTATGTTCATCAGCATACCTTTTAAGATTAAAGAAAGAATAAGAAGGAAATTTTGCAAGTGTGAGAAACAACAGTTTGGACTCCTGTGAGTGTTGCCAAATGACTACTATTAACAGCAAATACTCATACATAATTTTTTACTTATCTGTGTGTTTCCTTCCTGGTTCTACAGTGTATTCTCAGTGGATTTCAAAGCACACTCTAATGTTGCAGAAATATGTCTTTGAGGAAAGGACTTAGAAATGTAATTTCTCCTGAAATGTTGTAAGTGCTGCACTGAATGACAAGCTGAGTATGCATAATTCAGAGGCTAGAACTAGCCCAAACTAAAAAGTACTTGGGTGGATGGAGGAAATAGGCAGCATATAAAAAAGGAGATATGGCTTTCTTTTAAAAACAAGATAACAGCAAAGAAGAAACTATAAACATCTGGCAGAACTCGTGGAAAGGGACACCCAAACTAAGGAAAGGAAATTCTGGTGTAAACATGCTGCAACAACAGCTTGATAGGACTGGGTGACTATTTGTACTCCATGAAGATGTGAGGTAGTTTGCCCATAAGTGACAAAACCATTTGATACAGTCTAACAACACCTGTCAGTCACCACAGAACAGAGGACTTGTGAAAATAGTCTGACTTACTTGCAACAACCTGACAATGTGCCCTTGTCTGAAATGAAACTGTGGATATGAAACACAGGGAGAACCTGGTGTACCAGGGGTTTGGTACATTTCCAAACACTTCAAATATATATGACTTCCTTCCCTTTGACTGGATACATAAAGGTACACAGTTATGCCACTCCTGTGGTCCTGAACACAGTAACTCAGCTCTTCCACTGCTAAACCATCATTTCACTGTATGCTTCTTCTGATACTTCATATAGATCTAACTTATCTGAGGGACAGAAAAAATAAGCTGAAATCAAGGTACTTTTACTCCCCTAGTCCCTGGCAGATGAGAGGCTAAGTCTCCATGTCTTAAATAAGACAGTGTTATCAATGAGAACACTTAGAAAACAAAACCTGGTGAAGTCCTTAGATATTTGATGAAATGTCCATGAATGAGTGCAGCTTGCACTCAGAATTAGGACTTTCCATAGACAGTTAACTGCCACTGGCCAAGGAGTTGAAAAGAGGGAAAAATATAATTTATGACTGCTTTATTCTGAGGACTGAAAGGATTCTTCAGTGCTACTGGAATCTGTGAGGTTCCTGGGAGACACCAAGGCCTGCTGCTATGTCCACAGAGAGAATGCCTCCATGCCTTGGTTAAGTATTGCTGGGTCTGAGCCCCCAGTATGCTAAAAGAGACCAATTACACAGAAGGAAAACTGACAGAGAGAACAAATTGCTGCTAATGTGTAGAGACAAATGAGTAAGTCCACCTTGAATCTCTACAGATACAGAATTTATACAGGCAGCCCTAAGCCAGGATTATAGATGGTTACAAGCTGCACACAGCTGTAGCACCCAACAGTTCAGCTCTGTGGGCAGACCCAAAGAGCAGTGCATCAGGTGGAAGTGAAGCTGATCAGAAAAAGGACGTAGTCTAGAGTTACATGGATCAGTTTTTAAATGCCAGGAGCCAGAATGGTGTGTTTTGAGAGTAATACTGGATTATGTGCCATGGACTGGTTCTGCATCAATCCTCCCACCGCCTTAGGATGGCTTGCTACTGACCTGTGGGGTCTGGACAGCAAATTAAGAGGCAGTAGTGAACACAGCATTAACATTTTTGTAAATATATGAGCAAATTATTGCATGTTAAAGCTTTAACACTGTAGTTTTCACTTCAGATTGTTCATAACTTTTTCTATATTACTTCATTAAGGTTTAACATACAGTGCTATAAAACTTTTCCTATCAGTGAAAAGTAGACATGCTCAGGATACAAGAGAGCAGCTCTTTAACAACCCAAAGCATTATTATACTGTAGTTAAGAATGAGAAGCAAAGAATTCAACTGGTAGGGAATTTAGACCAAATCTAATTTCACAAGTTGGACTTTATCCAAGACACTGTATTTAACACCTTTACTCCTGTGAACTGTGAGCAAGCTCTTTAATGACCACAAGTGGTCAAGACCTCAGTTTTAGATCTCACCTGATAGACAGGCTAATGAGATTTTCACTACTACTAGGCTTTGCTCAGATTGACAGCCACTATTCCATAATACTTCCACTTTTTGAATCCCTGAAGGAAAAAAAAATAGGAAAGCTGTGCAAAAATGATAATGCAGAACTTCTCCTCCCCCCTCCAAATCTCAAAAGGAGTTTGACTTAAGGTCTGGATGAGCTTCAAGTGTACATAGGCATCTGTTTCTTTTACCTTATTTTATTTTGCAATCCTGGACAAACAAACCCAAAACACCCCTTCATGACTCCTTCATACTCCTGTGTCATGAGTACAGAATATTCTTTACACAAATTTAAAGGATTGTTACCATATCTGTGGCTTTCCTACATAAAAGCACAATAGGTACAGGATAGACTGGAATGTCTCAGAAGGATGTGGCCTGTGCTAGCTACAAATAATTCAGATGGAAACCCACCAAACTGGAATTAACCAGAATATCAGAAATACTTCTACAGAATGCTTTTCTGAAACACAAACATATCATTTACAGAAATGTTTTCCCAGTTGAGGTGTCAGAGCCCTGGCACAGACTGCCCAGAGAGGTTGTGGAGTCTCCTTCTCTGGAGAGATTCCAAACCCGTCTGGACGCGCTTCTGTGTGACCTGGTCTAGGGAATCCTGCTGTGGCAGGGGGGTTGGACTAGATGATCTTTTGAGGTCCCTTCCAACTCCTAACATTCTGTGGTTCTGTGATTCTGTGATCTATCAGATAATCATTAATGCCTGTTGTAAGTATTAATTGAAAATATGAAACTCTAAAGCCTAACTACGTGCCTGGCAACAGGGTGGATACAATTCTGCTGGTATCAACTACTTACTCCCAGCTCCTGTTTTTCACAAAGCAACTGAGATATAGGTATATATATATATGTGTGTATATATATATATATACACACATGTACAGTATACCAAGTACTTTAAAGTGGAATAATTTCCACTCATGGATTAGCAAAACAGCTCTTCTGTGGGGCTCTCCTCTAACACTATAAAAAACTTAACTGCTTGGTGCAAAGCTTCTAGGAGATCCAGAAAGTGCTGCACATTACTGTGTATTACCAAATGTATACATAATAACACAATATTTTTTTTTCCCCAAAAAACCCCTTGAATTCCTGTAGTTGAACAACTGTGCTATATTGTGATTATGCTGCATTCTATGACTGGTTTTAATGAAGTGGCATTAATTTAATGTTTCCTGTTAAAATTACCACAATATGGCACTTTTTTTTATCCAAAGTCTCAATGTAGTTCAGTCACTGGGAAAAGCATGTGGGATTTTCATGTTTTTATTTCTACTTTTCAGGCAGAGTCCTACTAACTGGCTTACCCATAATTTGTCAATTATCAGTAGCACAGGTAATAACTGTTCCAGTTGCACTTTACCAACCCAAACATCCTATACCCTTTTTTTTCACTCTGCAAATACTCTTGATTACATTTTCCAAGGAGATAAAACTTAGACAACAAACATTCATCAATTATAAACAGTGGTGAAAATAAGCACATTCTCAAAAACATTTTTCCCCTAAGTACTCATACTTGCTAGCAGTCTGGTTTGATTTGTGCTGGCAACCACCCTCAACAAAGTTTCAACTACCTCAATTAGCAAGGAAGTTATCTGCAAACTACATGTTGCATTTTCAGCCAATATTTCTCCAGTCCTCCCTTCCAAGTCTGGGTTCATCCTCAGACTTTTAATTAATTATACTAGAAATTATCAGTCCTGCAATCTAAATCATGAGAAAGAGCTTTATTAAGGTGCATATTTCCTTTATTAAACAGAGAAATAAAGTATTTTTACCCTTATTATTTTCACACTACACAACAATAATAATTAGCTAGATACTTCAGTACTGTTTTAATGATCATGTCATGAGCACCAGAGAATCAGAAGCATCAAAAGAAGAAAGCACTTCTCTCTGTTGCTTTCAGATTGTGTTACAGTTCCTGAAGGAAGTAAAGAATCCTGCTCTTATTTATCAGATACTTCATGGCATACATTGTATTCTCAAAACTCTGTGAACTCCACTTATGTGGCATATGCATACCAGAGATCTTTTTTAATCTATTCACTTGCAAAAGAATGGAAAATTACAGTTACCTGGGGTTTGCCCTCAAAAGTCATCTCTACAAACAACTCATCTGAAATACACCTATACCATATAAAAGCAAAAGAACAGAGTATGGTGTTGAGTCTGACTTCAATGGCAGTCAGTCACCTGTTTGCAGTCCTATTGCTTTGCTAGTGAATAATATGCTTTGCTATGTAAACAAGGTATTCAGTGGATCACTGCACTGCAATCAATGTACTTCACTATTTTCATTACATTAAAAATTGAATACAAGGGAAATGAAGATCTGTCATATTAACATATTTCTCAGTAAGTGCAGGCCAACACTTGAAGGAAGAATCTGCACTACTAAACTGAAAGCCCTTCTTCATTCTTCTGAAAGCCTGCAGTACTAATGTTGGAAGTAAGCACTAGTGAAAAAAATTATAAGCATCTTTTGCAACTGCTGCAGCACTGGAACTGTGTAGGACAGAAGTGGAAATAGCACAAAAAGTATTTATGAAAATATTGATTTTTGTTAAATCTGAGACAATCTCTGTTCACTCCTACAGTACAAATAAGAAAACAATGACTAAGTAATGCATCACAAAAGAGAAGGAGGAAAGACAATTTGAGTTCTCTAGGAAAGCTTTCTGGTCAGAATTGAAAGTATTTTTCCCTTCTATTTTTAAGTTAAGCTTTCTATAAAGTGCAGTTGGCCCTATCACTTCCACCCACAGATGCAGGACTCAAAAATAAACAGTTATTCCACTCAGTGTGAACTTCCAACTCTGTGGATTCTTTATCATATTTATACTAAAATGCCAACAATATGTCATGCCCAAGAAACACCCTTTCATCCTATTTTCAAGCTAGTATTCAAGTTAAATGGGAAGGCCTAACTCTTGATCTTGTTTTGTAAAGGTTGCACTTGCTACAGGCTTAAGACAACTGTGGGAGATGGTATGGAAAGGATCGATGGAGCAGGGTTACCCTTTGTGATAGGGAAGCTCTGCAGGACATTCCAGCTTAACTCCCTGCCTTGCACTTCAACTTCACTCTTTCCTACTGGGAGAATAGGCTAAAACATTGTAATGGACTAACAAGACAGCAAGAAGTGTTTAAAAATTCCTCTCTTTTTCCTGCCCTACAGTTGCTGCCTTTCTTTAAGAGCCAAAAAATGAAAAATATTCTGTTAAAGTAGAGGGTTTGTTTAATGAACACAAAAATATAATCACCAACCCTGCTGAACACAGGTCCTAGCTTCATCACACAGTGGAGATGCATACATATAGAGCCACGAGGGAGAAGACAATTTTATATGTTATAATGTTAGCTATAGAAAGAAAGAAGAAAGAAGGAGAGGAGAGAGGGAGAGGAGAAAGGGAGAGGGAGTGGGAGAGGAAGGAAGGAAGGAGGAAAGGAAGGTGCCAGAAAGCTGTGATCTTACTAATAATAAGTCACACCCCTGTAAGATTTACCAAATAGCAACCCTCTCTGGTGTTACAGAAGCACATAACGTGGAAGAGTTTCTGTTTCAGCACAAACTGGGCTGTCAGCAATGGTGTGCAGGTGATTTTAGAGAGGCCAGCAGGCTTTTTTGGTGACAAGTTCTCCACAGGAGAATCTGACTTGTAAGTAAAGAGGGTTCTTGCTAGCTGAAAAAAGATCTGAAGAGACAGGAGTATTTTGGGCACAAAGAGAAGTAAACAGCTTCAGTTCTAAGTAGCAGCACGGCAAAAGTCAGAGGCACTTAAGTGGGTCAGACATAAGATGAAGACTGGAACAAAGTCGACAGAGAAGAAGAGAGGAGGATGCTAAAAACACAGGGAGATTTAAGTACAGTTTAGAAGAAAAGTTTGAGATATTAGGACAAGTGTTTTCAATTTGAGTCAGACATGAAAGGTCTGACAGGTAGAGGACACAAAGCTGGAGATGACACAGCTAGTATAGCAGAAAGAAACCCCCTTTTACTGCACATCCAGATTGCTGCAGAATCACATTGCACAGCATTCAAAAACATTGGCACAAAGACTAACAGCAGAGCTGAGATGGTTTTGTAATAGTACTTACCAAATGTGCTAGAAATAGAAATACACATGCATAGAATCAATCAACTCTCAAAATCTCTGTGCCCTTTAAAACTTAGCCATTCTAGAGCAGATTAGAATGAGCCACTCGTACAGTGTGTCCTTGCAAAGCGGCACATCATATATGTCTTATACTCTCCCTCATGACTAGTTGGAGTTTGAGACAAGAAACTTCTTTTGAGGTTCCCTAAAATGGTACAAACTCATAAAAAATTAAATGTAGGAGTGAGGTAGGCATGAAATTGCAAGCAGAAGAGTTAAAAAAACCCAGATGATAGCAGCAGCTGGAAAAAGTAGATGACCCATTTGGAGACAGAGGCAAATATCAAAGCTATTTGTGTGAAAAGAGGCACAGAAATAACACTGATTAACTCAAGAGGCTCTAAACCTACTGAATTTGGCCAGAAAGCTATCACCAAGTATGCACCTCTGCTCTCATCAACTGCAGGAACTGTCATTTCCCTCTTGTGTATTCTTTTTTCCTCCCACATTGACGAATCAATCACCCACATGTCTTCACTCTCCCCTTTTCCACCTTTACCTGCAATCAAGTAAATGCCCTGAGCTGTGTCTGGACACAAGGGATATGCATCTCAGGGCGGTGATTTGTGGACAATTACAGCAGAGTCTTTGTTTTAACTCAACAACCCTGTAAGACATGAATCTTCATTACCAGCTGTTTCTGCTCTAAACATTGAGAATCTAGACTTATTAGTACAAACCTGTGCTAGTTACACAGAGCAATTGATCAGTAAAGTAACCTGGAAAAATAAGTGTAATTACATGTAAACAATATTGCATCTTGTTAATCACATATATATATGTCCTTTTACTACATGGGGTAATAAAGAATAGGGTAAGGTGATGATTTTTATTCATTGTCAGAGAAAGTGCTTTTAATATATACATCACATTCCTCATTTTCAGTACAAACACTTCATTGCAACAAAGGGAAGTGGAAGTTATTTTTGATACCAGGTCTTTTGCTAAGCATTGTAAAACAGCTACTATATTCCTCCTCTTGCTGGCTTTAGCTGTGGGAAATATATTCAGACATTGCACACATGAGACAATTTCGTCCTTTTTTAACCTGCCTGGTGGTTTCTTGTATGTGCTGTCACATTGCTAGAAGATATTTTGTCATGTCCTGATATGCAGAACTAGTTACTAGAAAAGTTACTACTGTCCCATCCAACTAAGTGCAGGTGGCATGAGCAGAGCTTCTTCAGAGCTACTGCAAAGTCATGTGTGCTATAGTTCACCTATGGAAGTGGGAGTTGGGAGGAGTGAGGGAGCACCTGCACGGTGCTCAGTTGCTGCCTGGGGTGAAGTCATGACAACTAGTGAAGTTCTATTAATTGTATTGTAACTGTTACAAGATGGAACCAATTAAAATGGCAGGGTTATCTCAAAACACATTGATGGCTGAAATAATTTCACATTAATGTTAGTTAGCACCCAAACAATTAGACTTCAGAATTACTCTGAAGTTTTTATTACTCAAAACAATGCAGAAATACACACAAACTAGGCAGCCCTGTACATATCTGAAATGTATATGTGATCAGAAACGATCACAGGATCATTTCTACCTGTACTTAAAATGCCTCTAACAAAATAATACTGTCAGTCCTTAATCCCTGAAGGTTTAAATGAATCATTTCTCATTCCCTCATAAACTCAGATGGATGACATTTCAGCAAACAAGTGGTTAAAATTCATCTTAGCTTTTCAATGCAAAATTAGATTCCACTTTATCAGAAAACTTTCAAATGCAATATTACTTTTTGTTACATATCCAGCCTGCAACTTACCTAGGGCACTATTTATCATTCAGACAACTTAAGTACAACAGAAAAAATCACCTTGAGACAAATGAGAAATTCTCTCTTGGGAAACCCAAAACTGTATTAATATGATAAGCAGTAGAGCTTCACTTTTGCTTTATTAACTCTAGCAGACATTTCTGATATAGCCAAGAAAGAAGATTTTTGGCTTGTTTTATTTGTGGTTTCTTTGTGTATTTTGTTTGGTTTTGGTTGTTTTGAGGGATTTTTTTTGGAGGGGGGTGTTTCTTGTTTGTTTGTCTTATTTGGGGTTTTTTAGAGCTTTAAAAATAAAACCAAAAAAGTCTCCAAGGTTTAAACATGCTTCTGGTTATATCAATCACCTTCAGCACAACCAACTTTATTCATTGTTAGAAAAGCATTAAAATCAAGATGGACATCAGCTGAAAAATTCAGCACCCCTAGGGAACTCAATGCTTAGATCATCTAATCCATTTGGGAAACAAAGTTCATGTCAGGTATTTAGTAACCAAAGCAATCACCAGAAGCTGACTATTGAAATTGGGGTGAGTAATATTTCATTAGATTTCATCAATCCTGCTGGAACTAAAACAATTGTGGGGAAAAAAAAACCCATTCAGTGTTGGTTATATAGCTGAGATAAGCATTAACTGAAAAACCCCATACAATGATTGCAGTTATCTTTCTGTTAGTGCCTCCTAAATATGTTGCCCAATATATACTGGAGATAATATTTCCCCCCACTGAAACATGCAGAGCAGAGCAGCCAATCTGCTTTCTGTACTTGCAGTTCAGTTAAGGCATCCAAAGCTTCCCATGCATTATGGCTCTGTGTGCACATTTCTCACTCCTCCCAGTCTCCTCTTCAAAACAGGAGAAAGATCTACCCCTGAGTAAGCAAGATGTTTAACATCCTAGGATTAATAATCTTTAGAGCCATTAGTTGAGCAGTCTGTAGGAAAGCAGACTGCTTCATGTACTCAGGGGTTCCCAAAGCAGATGTGCACCCACAGCACCTACCAGGGTGCTAGAGATGTTTTAAAAAGTGCTTTCACTGAGGATTCTTTAAGTTAGGATTTCTTTAAGTTAAGATTCTGGAAATGCAGTTAACATTTCACTGAAAGAAATTCTCAGAAGTTACAGTTTTAAAAAACTTCACTGGAAAAAAAACAAACCAAAGTTTTCAAGCCAAAACCTGCAGTTTTAAAATGCATTTCTACCTGTGAACATCAACTAGCATCCACAGCAATGTGTGTTAGGCCTGCAGAACCTATCACACCAAGCAACCTTGTCTCAGTACAGTGAAACATCTGAGGCACCACTACTGCTTCCTTACCCAACTGGTATTTAAGGTAATATAGAAGAGAATTAAGAAGGCTGCTTAGCAAACAGCATAACTAGTCTGCTCTCAAGATCCAGGATGAAATGGTCAATATAAACTAACATTTCTGCAGTGGTATTCACTTGGAACAGCTGCTGCTTACTGAATGATTAGTGGTCAAGATGCTGGAAGAATCTTAGGTGAATGCTAAAGAAAAACACCAAGCAAAACCTCAAAAGCCTCTTATGAGAAAGACATTAACAGCATGGCCTCTACTGCCTGGTTTGCAAGACCAGTTTGTCTATGTAAACTTTATTTACACTTAATAGAAACACATTGTACCAGTTCTGTCCCTGAGATGCATCTCTTTAGCTGTGTTCCTAGTAAAACCCCTTCTATTCCTGCAGTTCACTAGTATAGACCAGAATGACCTGTGCAATCCTCTGCATTTGCACCTGTTTTTGCTTCCAAAGGATTCTAGTTCTCAAAGATTTTCCAGTGCTAACAACTCTGTAACAGCTCCTCTTTATAAACAGTTAGGAAATAAAGAATTTAAGGTAACTGAATTTTACTACTGGTCTTCACATGGCAAACACTCTCATAGAGGCTTTGATGGGGCCCTGGGTAACCTGATCTAGTGGATGGTGTCCCTGCCAGGCAGGGGGATTGGAACTGGATGATCTTTGAGGTCCCATAGATCCTATGATCCTACATAGCTGCCACACCTCAAGGAGTCAGCACAGGCATCAGAACTGCAAAACACTTCAGGCAAAACACCAGGTTACAGGTATTTCCAAGGAGAAAGATAATCACCCTGAACATCTCTGTAACTTTATTGTAGGCTAATTCTTAGCTCATGAGTCACAATTTCACTGAGGAAAATACTGACATATATAAAATAGCAAAAAGAACAATATGAGGATATTCATGACTTGCTAACAAGCATAGCAGGATGGACAGAAGTAATTTACCTCTGCCCTGCTGAGTCTCTTTGGCTGTCCATCTACACAGAAGGAACCTAATTAGCTGGTACCAAAAATGCCACAGCTTGAGCAATGGGCAAAATATACGAGGGAAGTAAAATCAGTCAGCATGAGACACTTTCAGTTTCACTAACTAAATATTAAGTGCAGTATTTTGTCCCAAATTATCTTCACAGCTCACGAAGGCCTTATTTTAGTGTTCTTCTCAAACCTAGAGTGGAAGAAAGATTATTTGAGTACCCAAGTTTATGTATCCATGTCAGGTTCTTCCAGAGGACACCACAGCACAGCGTGTCTCATCCAGCATTTGCAGCAGAACATTCAACTGTAGAACTCTACATTAAAGTAACATTAATGATCTGATTTAAATAGACAAAATTAGAGGCAAAACTTCACTCTAACACTTCATTATAGTCTTCTACTGTCCAACATGCATCCCCCCTCTGCCCCCAGCAGACATAACAGCTTAGATTAAAACTAAAGTATCTCTCCAGGTTTGGAACTGTTACCCGAAAAGCTCTGGATGTCTTGCACATACCCAAGCACCTAATATCTCAACACTTCTGTAGGTGCCTGTGTGTCTTCAAGCTGCAGAGCTGGATTTAAGGATGAGATGTACAATTTTCTCTTTGTAGCTGTATTAACTATCACTTTCACAGCAGAGTTACATTCTGGTTACATTCTATATTACCCAGAGGGTGGTGAGGCACTGGCACAGGTTGCCCAGAGAGGCTGTGGCTGCCCCATCCCTGGCTGTGTTCAAGGCCAGGCTGGATGTGGCCCTGGGCAACCTGGTCTAGTGAGTAGCATCCTTGCCCATGGCAGGGGGGTTGGAGCTAGATGGTCTTAAGGTCCCTTTCAACCTGAGCCATTCTATGATCTACAGAGATAGTCTCACTTGTGACTGTATTCCTTCTATCCCCATGAGCATGCTACCTGCAGTAAGAGGATCTAGTTAGCATACATTTCATTTCAGTCTCTTCAGCTTTTACACAGCTTGCAGCTGACATTTTTCCCTAGTCCACACAGCAGTCTTTTGACCTTGCCTTTAGAGGCTCTTTAGCATAAACCAATCTTTGTGTTGAGCCTGCAGCTTATCCTGAATTATGGCTAGTTTACAGTAAGGTTCCAGTTCTCATACAATAGTCTTTATTCTTTAGTTATTTTTCTGGCCACTTATATTTAGTTACTTTATTTTAATGTTCCTAGTCAAATGCTGACACTAGCCCAAAGCTTCTGCCACAAGTCCTCTGAAGAACCAGCCAGTTACACTGCACTGCCACAAGGGACAAAACCAAAGACAAATCCTTGTTTCTAGCATTCAACATGTATTTGCAAGTAGCTCATCAAAACTGAATGTATAGTTATTAAAGACACAAAAGCATGTTTAAATCACATTAAAGGGATAATTTGATGATACTTGTAATTATATTGAAAAAAAAAAGAAAAAAAAAAGCTTTTCCTATGCTGTTTGTAGTAATCCTTTGCAAGCTTTAAACTTCAATCTGTTTCTTTCCTCAACTGTTTTCTTGCAGTGTATGGGAATGCTGGTTTGCTCTAATAGGATTGCTCATGAGCATCAGACTTCTGGCATTGATCTTTGAAACAGAAAAACTGAAACATTAGCTCCTGGGGGTGAAAAACTGCACAGAAAGGACTGCATGGGTTTTGAGGAAAAATTGACAAAAAAAGGAAGCAGATCAAAATTGTGACTAACTCAAAGATGGTTGCATTCTATTGGCAGTCATGACAAACTGCCAAACATTCCTGACATGAAAGAGGTTTATCTAATAATAAATCATTAAGAGGTGGTATTAGGTACCCAGCATTTCTGGCAGAGGATGAAACAAGGAAGATAAAAGGCAATGTGAAGGGAATAATGGTAGCACTCATGACTGTTTGATTTTAAGCTTTACTTAGAAGTTTATTCACAATGCTTGTCACTAGTTTATCTGAGTCTTTCTCATAGATGTAGTTATGGACACAGAGACACATCTTTTTGCTCCTTTTCCCTGCAAATGTGAGAAGACTTTTATTTTTTTCTCTAAATAAAAATATGAATTGACAAATACAGAAATTTCTCACAGAAAGCACTCTGGAAAACATCAATTACCTGAGTCTTGCTCCTTTAGTCTGTATTATTAGTTCAATTATGAGGGAATTATAATTCTTTTTAGACAGAATGTACCTTACTATTCAACAAATGAATCTGCATTAAGGACTGAAAGCATGACATACTTTTAAAAGGCATGTGACTGAACAATAAAGGAAAATATAAAATCAAGAATTAACACCGAAGTTACAGTATGAAATAGTCTGTTGTATCCTTCAAAAAGAAAATCACTTCCAAGAGCCAGGAAGCAGACAATTCAGTGAAGGCCCAGAGTGAAATATTCTCCACCAGTCTCAGAAAACCTTCCAATAACGTTCTTAAACTTGGCTTTACTCTTCCACAGTATCAACACATCTTTCACAGCTCTTTTGAAACCTCCTTTCTAATCAAATGACAGCAAATTTCAAGCTGTAACATTCAAGCCAAAACACAAGCCTGTGTCTGGGTTTTCTGCTTTTATAACAGCAGCAGCTCCTCAGAGCTTACCACAATCCTCATCTCCCAGTTCTCATCCCAGCCATCTTCCAGAGAGCTGACACCTCTTTCCCTTTAAGGCTACCTTCCATAAGCCCACACACATCCAAATTGTCCTCAGCACCAACTGTGAGCACATTACATTCTAAACCCTTAAAGTAAGCTTCATGTTGTATTCCCCAGAAGTGGTGAATTTGTACTGATCTGCTTCAAAGCTCCTCATTCAGAAGTCTCTCAGTTTGGGAGTCTGGACGTGAACTGTTCCCAGTGTCCCTGGAAGTAGGCTACAGAAGAAGCCACTGCTTTCCCAGTTCCTGTGCCCAGGAATGAGAAGGTCCCAGTCCTCACACCATAGTTTGTTGTTTGTTTGGGTTTTTTTCTGCCTGCATGCATTTAGCTACTCTATTCATTTTTCTGTTTCTGTTGTACAAGAGAAATAAAGGGATGATGTTTCATGGCTAAGTACAGAGTAATTGTAATCAAGCTTCCAAGCTGTGACATGGCTAAAGTAACTCCTGATTGTTCTGCTTCTCTATATATAACCCATCTGGATTCAGTCCTGATCTACTCTTTGGAAACACAGCCTCTCTCTCACTTGCAAAACAAGACCCCGAAACACGGAGGAGCAGTCGCAGTATGAAGGGCATGTTTCACATCATCTAACACAGCCACTGGGGCTAGCACAGAAGATGGTCTCCTGCCACAACAGATTGTCAAATTATCACATTGGGGTAATGATTTCACACTTCAGTAAACATTTCTGCAGTGTTAGCCCCACAGACATTTGCTGCAAGGGCAGTGACTTTAACTGAGGGGGGGAAAGCGTGCTGAGGAAGAAGCTGTAAATTCTTGACTCATGCAGAGTTGGAGGTTTGTGGAGAATGAGAAGAGAAGACACAGGGATCCACCCTAAAAGTGAGTGCTGGCTACACCTGACTGTCATGGGGAAAATGGAAAAGCATCATCCCTAGCCTTACTCACCCTTGGAGTCTCAGAGGAATTACAACACTGCTTAGCAGTTCACCTTAATCAAAGGTGAAATGATAAATACTAACTCTACAAATCTGCTCTAGTTCCTCACCCAAAGACTGATTACTTGAGATACACACAGAAAAGAGTAAATTAAATCTTTCATCCAAGCTGTAGCAGCTAGATAAATTACAGAAACCCACATAAAATTGACCTTCAACTACCACTTTCTGATAACACAGAGGAGTTTTGCACCTTCCATCAGATCTGTCTCAAAATTTCCTGCAGCAAGATTTCCCTATATTTAGAAACCACTGTGCCAGCAGCTGCAAGATTTGGCCTCCAAGCAATCTAGGGTGGGAAATATGTAAGTCAAGAAATCCAGTGAGGCAGAAATTTGTGATCAGACAATACAGGAAGCTCTTCAGAATCTACATTAATCTAGAAAGGAAGAGACAAAACACTGACTCTAGCAAAGCACAGCACTTTCAGGCAAAGTTCTGAGGCTGGGAATTCTCAGGCTCAATTTCAGAGCAGTTTGGGTGAGTGGCATGAACCTACCAGGACTGCCCAAAACTGCTAAGCAGATTAAAAAAGTATCTGACCACAAGGAACTGCAGAAACAACTAGTGCAAGAGCACACAGAGGAAACATGAAGCTGCTCTGAAGCACTGGACTGCAGTCTCAAAACATACCTGCCTGGATACAAGGTGGTTGATGCAGCAGTAGGACTACAGCATCTGATCACAAGATCTCTGAACACTTGCTGTTTTGAAAGCTCCAGAACCCAGATTTTACCATGCAGGTGATGCAGACAAGCATGCTGCTAAAAGAAGATGAAGTAATTTTGTTATCTGCCATGATTACATCATCTCAGGTTCTTCCTCAGACTGAAACATGCTACATTGGCAAATAGTTCACCACAAATCAGAAGTTATGAATTCAGAATTACTCAGTTAGAATTGTACTCAGACCAGAGAGAGGGGAAGACCTAAGAAGCAGGGTACAGGTTAAAAAGATGTTATAAACACTTTCTTGTCAGTACAAAGGCACTTATTTATCCTGGTTTTTGTCCAGTGACAGCACAGTGTAAACTAAAGGCATGCAAATCTCTCCCTCTTTTCGTGGCACTAAGCACTTCAGCTTCTCTACTAGCAAGGTACAACACACAGCCTCAAAGGCAACTGCAGTCACCTGTATGCTGCACTGGCACCCAGAAAACCATTAAGAAGGAATAAAGTTCTCTCAAGATAGATGTAGTCATCTTAGTGTCAAAAATGATGTTCTAAGTTACTGAAATGATGATTCTCAGAGTTCTCCTGTTAAACAGAAACAGGAAAAAAGAGGTAAAAAAAATCTTACAATGCATTTCAGAACAAAACTCTCTTTGAACTGCTTTAGGAAGTGTGCTTCAAGACAGAGGGATTGTAGAAAAAAAAGAGTAGGCCAGACACTGCTCACATTTTGCACAAGTTATTTAAAGATGCCACAAACACTTAGTGCCTGCAGCCTGTGATCTACTATTGCCTTTCTGCAAATGCTAAGGTTTTTAATTTCCTATTTTTTTAAATAAAATAAGGCCTTATACAGCTATTTTATTTGCAAACTGCTTTATGGCAGCTCTAATCATGAAAAGCAGGCTAATTCACTTGCCTTCTGCAAAACAGATACTAATAGGAACCTATGTTTGCTTCTCATCCATTACCACTTAGCTTCCAATCACTATTTTCATACTGGCAAGCTGTAACTAGTTTAGACAGAATAAAATCTAAACAGCCCTAAGAAGAACTAATCAGTGTTCTTTCTCACTTAGAGAATTAGAAATTATAAAAGTTGCTTCCTATTGATTTTGTGTTACACTGAATTTAAGTTTCCATATCACTGTCAGAAATGCAGAGCTCTTCCACAGGCAGAAAGATCTACCCAAAAATTAACATCTAATGACTCTGTTCTTCACAGCTTCTCTCATGCAAACTTCAGACTGTAAACTGGAACAATCAAACCCCTCCAGAAGCTGTAAATAGTTGTATTTCACCATAGCTTTTTATATACTGCTGGACACATAAGCAAAGATCCCTCAATAATGAGGGGTGAGGGGCTAACAAAACCAAACCAAACCAAACATCCAAAAACCCCAACCCAATAAACCACAAACCCAACCCCCCCAAAAATCAAACCAAACCAAACCAAACAAGAAACTCAAACAACAAAGGAGCAAACACAGAAAGTATAATTTCCTACTTTAAAAAATCACTTAGGGTGATAACTGGCAGGAGCATGCAAATCTGTTATCAAGTCTTAGACAGGTTTGAATAGCTCTCCTAGTATCTCTCCCACAGCTGAAGAGAAGAATGGAAATCTTCAGTTCATCATCAAACCCCCAACTAGTCAATGTGGGCACTTGATGAGGCTTATTTTTATTTGATTTAAAACAAACCAAAAGAAAACTACAACCATAGCCATCTTCTATGTCTCTACTAAAGCCCAAACCCATGTTTTTTACAAGTCTAGCACTGTAGTCATATTGCAAACCCTGTTTACATCTAGCAAGAAGAATATTTCCTCTTCTTAAAACATCTGATAGGTGCTACAGTCATATGGTATTCACTAGTTCTTCCAGCTTCAGTCATCTTTCCATAAGAAAGGGAAAACTGACTGACTACCTCTGATATTTTGGAGATAAAACCTTGAATCTTGCTCAATAACTTCAAAACCACAGCTCAGTGTGGAACTGCACTTTTACAGGAAGGAGCCAGAACATTCTGTGATTCTTCTTTCCTGACATGTTAATTGTTCTTCCATACAGAAGGAGAACAAAAGCAGCAGCATGCCATATTTATTCAATGAAAGTTGAGCCACAGGGGTTATGGCACATTCTTTCTCCAACATCAGCCAAATTATCTCAGTGCCCAACTCTTAAGAGGCTGCAATAATACTCCATCATTTGAGAATGTTGGTAGGCTTATGCATCATTTTAACAGCATGAAGGCAGATTGAGATCATCTCCCTGTTATAGGAACCTGGAGACAAGCAGCAGCCCTGGTGAATCATTTTCATACATTCTTACTCTTCACAATAACCTTAAAGAAACACTGCCATGCCAGCTAAGCCTTACCCAGCACATACAGGAAGATTTTTAGGATTGAAAGTGAGTTTATGTGGTGTCTACAATAAAACTTACTCTTTTCTTCATATGCAGGCAATTTGTTAAATTATTATTTCTATTTATTTTTCGGGGAGGGTCCTAAATAAGGTCATTGTGTCTAACAAGAGAAGCAAAGTTCCCTGAAATTGTTTTTTTTGGGAAAAAAAAAATTGAATTAATCTTTGTAGGTATGAGAAAATATATGATATGCAAACATTAGCTGGAGCACATTTGATTATAAGCCTCCAGAAAGAGTGAAGAAAATACTCTTGAACTTTTCTATGTAAAGTTATTCTAACAGAATGAGGTGACTGAGCATACAAACCAAGCAGGCATGCAAGCCTCTACATACAGACAGAGATTGCTTTAATAAAATGAGAGCATCTTAGACATAAAAGCATGGTGACTGATGAAATAAAGGTGATAAATTGATTCCTGATGAGAAAGCTCATGGCCCTGAGAAGGCTTATTTCCTTTTCTTTTCCTTTTTTTATAAAAGTAATTTTAATTAGCAAGAATGGACTAAACCTTCTTTTTAAAGAAACAAAAAGATACATTGAAATGTGAGGCCACAGAAACTCAGCTGAAGTTTCTTCTTCATATTTGTAGGGCATTTGGGTGTTTTGGATATTTGTAGGAAAATGCCTCAATTTTATTTTCATTATGACTTAGAATAAACCAGACAAAATACAGCAACAGAAGGGCTGCCAATTTTGATTAGGTAAGCAGTACTCAACACTTCTCCATCCACTGTCACAGCAAGTACAACTGCATTTCTAATCATGCCACAGAGGTTATCCCTTCACTCACTCTTTCATTACAATAAATAAAAATACAATGCACATTTCATCAAAGCACTTGGCTAAGCTGATCTGTCCAACAAGCACTTCAGGGAAGAATACTATCCTCATTTTTGAAATCTAACATGTTTAGAGCACGAGCAATCAATACTACCCTAACTTACATCCTCTTTGAATTCAGATGGGAAAGGATAGAAGGTTGGAAAATGTACCATGGATACAGCAAATGCTTGAGTCAAGCAAAAAGGGTAAGGATGCCCTTGGTGGAGTGGTGTTTTAGAGAATGGTCATCTTCTAGGTATTAATGCTTTAAAAATTATTTCCATTTTCCTCTGGATAGGCAACATTGCTCTCTAGGCTCTGACAAACACAGCAGCCCATTCAGTACATAACTGTAGACTCAAAACAGTTGCCTAGTGCATGCTTGGCAGTGGGTGAATGGCAGGGAGAGCAGAAACAGCTGGGTGAGTGAAATAGAGAGCCTCACATTCTGCTCCCCCACACCCCAGGAACCAGACAGGAGTGGTCTGGCATCCATGGTGCAGAATGTCTGAGCTTGAGACACCAATGGCCCAGAGAGAAAAGTTGGTTTCAGGTAGTGCCTCCAGGGAAAACAAATAAGGAAGAGAGTCATAAAGACTAGCAATCAGAGCCAGAGTCTCCAATAACATTTTGGTTTCTTATTAGAGCTTCATCTTTAAAAAGTACAGGTTAATCCAGGCCATTCTGAAGACTCCAGTCATATGTTAAAGACTTATTTTGTCATCCAAGTGAGAGATTTGCCTCAATACAGACACCGAAGCACAAGGTGTTGCCTGACCCAGAGGGCAGGATGCTACCAATCCCCAACGTTCAGTAAATCACAGAATCACAGAATGTCAGGAGCTGGAAGGGACCTCGAAATATCATCTAGTCCAACCCCCCTGCCACAGCANCTCTGCGCTGGACTCCTTCCAGCAGTTCCCCCTCCTTCTTCAACTGAGGGGCCCAGAACTGGACACAATATTCCAGATGCGGCCTCACCAGGGTAGAGTAAAGAGGAAGAAGAACCTGTCTTGACCTACTAGCCACACTCCTTCTAATCCAGCCCAGAATCCCATTGGCCCTCCTGGCCACAAGAGCACACTGCTGGCTCATGGTCATTCTTCCATCCACCAGGACCCCCAGATCCCTTTCACCTTCTCTGCTCTCTAACAGCTCTAGTCCCCAACCTATACTGATCCATGCGGTTGGTCTTTCCCAGGTGCAAAACTCAACACTTGGTCTTGTTAAATTTCATTCAGTGGCTCCCTGCCCAACTCTCCAGCCTGTCCAAGTCACACTGAATGGCAGCACAACCTTCCGGTGTGTCAGCCACTCCACCCAGTTTAGTGTCAGCAGCAAACTTGCTGAGAGCACACTCTGTTCCCTCAGCCAGGTCAGCAATGAATAGACTGAAAAGTACTGGTCCCAGTACTGACCCCTGAGGGACTCCACTAGACTAATGCCAATGCCTTCGGCCCTCTTGCCATCCAGACACTCCCAGGCTGGAGCTTTGGGTCACAGGCTGCTCTCCTGTGTTTTGTCACACAAAAAGACAGTAGTGGCACTCAGAGAGTGAAATTACAGCAAGCAGCTCACTACCCAAGTATATTCTGTTTGCAGGCAAGCAAACTGGCAACCTGACAGCCCCTCAACAGTCTTCAAGATTGGAAGAGATGCAACAAGAGGTGAATGAATAAATACAGCTAGCCAAAGAACCTGTCTACTGACTGGCTTCAGGCTCAAGCTGAACACCAGGCTAAATACCTTTCTCTTTCTCTCAGGATAGCAGAGATGCTCTTTCATTCTTGAGTCATGAGGTAAAAGAAGCTTCAAAAGTCCTGTTCAAACAAGCACAGATACTCAGAGCAACTGCCCCAGGTAAATTTTTGATGCCAGCAGGAGCCACGCTGCCAGGGAGGAAGCGTGTCACTATAGGAGAATGACTAGCACTGGGAGAAAGTAGGTGTGGGATCCTCTTCCTGGCCCACTTTAAAGGGATGTCACTATGCTCTTCAGATTGTGACAGACAGTAACATTAAAGGCTTGGCAGGATGTGCCTGAGGGCTGCTACTTGATCCTTCTTTGAAAGAAGTGCCAACAAGCTCAGAATCATGGGAGGAAGCAGGCACTACAAAATACATACCCGTATCAGAGCTCTTCTCCAATCCAGGAATGAACAGAGTCAGAAGAGCTTCAGAAAAGGTAGTTTAATTTATGGTGTGAGCAGCAGTGTAGTAGTATACCTAATCAAAAGGAAAACAGCCAGGTCCCCAGAGGGCCATGTGGTCAATGAAGACTTTGTGCTTCCCTAGCCATTGTACAACATTCTGGTTTTTGTGCTGTGCCTATGTTTCTCCTGGCAAACAGCAGAGCAGATTATCTGCTCTGCTTTCAGAGAACAGAGCTAGAAAGCTGGCACTCAGGGGTTCCTGGTTGTCTATGACCATGCATGTCCAGCATTGGGAACTATAATGTCTTCCTGTAAGGCAGAACAATGTTTTCATAAAAAAAACCCCAACAAACTAAACCAAAACCCACAAACCCAAAACAAAACAAAGTAAAAAACCAAAAACCCCAAACCAACAACAATCAAAAAGACCCCCTCACAAACAAACAAACAAAAACCCAAACCCAATCAAAACCAGAGCTATTACTCCAAATGCAGGACTCTATGTCATTCTGCTTAGTACTTCAGCAAGTCATTTTGCCTGTGTAAGGCATGCAAGCTAGATGCCTTTTCTTACACTGAACCATTCTTTCCATCTGACCATGCACTTAGTGCCTTCTTTGATGCAGAACTTCAACTGTTTGAAACCAAAAGTGAGGCTATATGAATACTTGTTAACTCAAACTCACAAAATAACAGAAAGAAAAGAGAAGTCAATTGTACCTATGCTTATCAATGGTGTTAAGGCACACTACAGCAGCTCAGCAAAGGCAGACATGTCTGGGAACAGTGTATACTTATGATTTTGTCTCTGTGGATCCACACAGAGAGCCAGGAATCACTTGATATTGTTACTCCTTAACTGGGAGAAGACAACCTAAGGACTAATTAAAGGCTAACCCTGACCTAATTTTAAAACATGTATGAAAGCCTGAGGTCCCTATGGGCAGATGAAATGGCTTGATGAAATTGCTCTATACAAATGAACTGAGTCACAGCAAAGCAAAAGCACAAACACAATTAGGAAGTCCCAAGAATTGTTCTGTATGGTATTTAGGTAACAGTGTTTTGAACAATACATTCACTCACAGGAGTTTCAGCATCCACTAATGAAGTAAAAGATTCATTATGTGGCTGGATTCAACAGCAGGGACTGACTGACTGCTGCCTCATGGACATGTCAGACTTGGTGACACCTAACATCTACTTGCAAAAGGCTGAGCACAACCAATTCCATCTCTGTCCTGGGCTCAGCAAGAAGTGATGCTAAGCAGACTGGGCAAGCTTGATACAGGGAAACATCCCAACCCACGGGAGCAGCTCCCCATCAGCACAGGTTTTGGTGGACAGTTAGACACAATTTTCCTCTTTCCTTCCTTCTATTCAACTTGGACAGAGTGATTTTGGCATTGCCTGAGCCAAGGCTCATATGACTGAAATGTCAAACTCAGAGCTGGAACATAATCCTGACCTCTTTTATTTGAAAGTGTGACCTGCCTTTATCCATGTAAATTCTCTGATGCATATAGCTTCCTTTCAACTGCTGTTGGCCATTTGGCCTAGAATCCTATGCTTGGGCCAAGCAAATTCTCCTATGAATACAGAATTGATATCTGCAGCCTTCATTCTCTGTGTGCTTAGCCCCACCAAGAAAGATGAGGAAAACTAAGAAAGCATTCAATAACTTGACTCAAACAAACCTCCAAAACATTGAACTTTACACCTGATACACACCATTTAAGATTATTTCCTTTCTTGTAGCACATGAGGAATGAACCACTACAACCTGCAAAACATTAGACACAAATTTAATGTCCCTCTCGACATCATGGCAGGCAGCCCAAGCCAAGCTATCTGTACTACTGAAGAAAGTCCATAATTACATATAAGAAAGGTGCAAGAAGCTCATGAACAAAAAAACAGTGTTAGTTTTACTAAAATAGCTGCACTGTTTGCATTTCAGTCAGTGAAGGACTCAGCCACAGGTGCCTCAATGCAAGATTTTTCCATGGCCATTACCAGTGTGGGCAAAGGCTACTTTGCCAACCATGGCTCTTCTCAAGGTCTCACAAAATAAATGAGTTCCATTTGGTTCCTCTAAGTATGACAGTGACTGCATCCATTGAGGTTGGGGCACTATTTGCTTGATTTATTATTTACACATACAACATGAGACCAATAAAAATTAGGCATCCATCAGTGATTCCTGCCAGTCTTCCATTCACACTCTATCCAGCATACAAACAACAGTCAACTCAAGAACACACTAACATCCTGCTAAGAACACACTTAAGACCATGCTTGAGGTGTTTCCAGAATATAGGCACCTCCACCAGGTTTAAAGCACCTGCTTGAATGCTTTGTTAAATTCAGGCTCCAGCTATAGCAGAAGCCACAGTGTTTCATACACCACTGAATTATGAGAGCAAAAGATGGTTACAAATGAAAGAGCCATTTATTATATATCATCTCTCATCTCTGTGCACTTGACAACTGGGAGTGAAAACACAGGCCTGGAAAAAACAACAGCCAAACTACCACCTCTACGACTGTTAAGAGCCCTGATAAAAAGATTATAAATGTCAGATATGGTTTCTCACACCCAAAGACAGGAATCCAACAAAGCACATACAAATGCAATGTGTTGTTTCAAGGCTATACCACAAAAATTGGTGCAGTCTAATTTTGTGTTGTTTTTTTTTCTTCCAACTGAATTGTAAGTGTCCCTTGACAGAGTGACTTAATGACATTTGATTCTGATAATTTGTTCAATTCAGCTTGATTGCAAGTCTGCTACTTTGACATTACCTACTTAGAAGGTACTGAACTCCTACTCCAATGTTTGACATTAGAGTGGCAAATCACTTTAGTGACAGACCTTGAGCAAAAATATAATTAAATCATTATCTAGGCAGGTATCTCTGTGAAAACAATCATGTAAGATATCTTTCCTGGTCAAGAGACTATCAGCTCTGGGACTCTCACCTATATTCACAGATGTGCATTAATCAATGAGACACAAGAGTGCTCTGTTAACAGCTGCAGATTCCTTTCACCTCTCATGTAAAAACAGCAACTACACAAACTATCAAACTTTTGCTGTCTGAGTAAGGAGGATTAAATACATACAAAGACTAAACACCTGTTTTAGACACCACACTCAAACAAAGCATGGAGTTAAGCAATGCATACAGATACTGACACTGGGTATGAGAACTTTAAGGTGTAACAGATGCTAAAGAAGTCCATGACAATCTCTCAGCACCAAAGCCCTGCTGCAACAAGTCAAAAGCATAAAAAGAATCTCAAGAACAACAGGAACAGATTTTTCTTTTATCTACTGACATTTCATTTCAAGTGTTAAAATCTATATCATAGATTTAACAAGGTAGCCACATTACAACTGAATTATCTGCAATATAGGAGATACAAATAATTTAGGTTGTAGTTTGATTTCTATCTTGGAAACTTAGACACTCATGCAGGCACCTTTTTGGGTCATTTTTTTCTTAAAGGAAATCATTAAGAGAAGCAGATCATGAAGCACAAATGGTAGTGAGCATTTTATAATCACAGATTCTCCTATGATGATACTCACATTAGACTTAATTCTTATTCTCCAGTTAGGAAAAAAACAGGCTTTTCCTCTGAGAGGGAAACTTCCTAAATGTTCCAACCACAAGGGAAAAACAAAAAGGAATAAAAACAAACAACAACCCCAAACCCAGCAAGAGTTTGTAATCCATGAAAGCAGGCTTCACTCCAGGGTTCCTGTGGCAGAGGGAGCCTTTCCACCCCAGCACCACCCAGACACAGCATGAAGAGAAGCTAGCACAGCCTTAATGCCCTTTGTTTCTTTCCAAAACTTCCCAACACCTCACACTTGCCCTGGGGTCATGCAGGTCCTGAACTGGCTCTGCATGCCTGCAGGCTACAGGATGGTGACCTTGGGCAATCATGACCTCAGACACAGGGCTGCCTCACGTCTGAAACCTTTGACATAGAAGGGATGTCTTACCAGATCCACCCAAATGAAATCTGAATGATGGAAAAGAGAGAAGGTCCAGGGAAGTCTGGATAATTCCCAGCAATGGGCAAAATCATGCCAGTCTTCCCTCAGCTCATATGATTGTCCATCCATAGCCTGGCAGAATTTATCTCTCTTTAGGACACTGTCAAATTTGGAAAAAGTCAGTCTAAAGTTTACAAGTGAGCAAGGACAGGAAGAGAGAGGCAGAAGCAGAGAAGCCAGGCACAGACTGACAGCATCATCACCTTAAGATCCAAGGATAAATAGCCTTAATCAAATATTCTCACACTGCTCTCAAAAGCTTCCCAGCTACAAGGTTGAGCAAAAGGAACATAAAATTTTCCTACTGAGTAGATGGTAATTTTCTGGTCTTTTCAAGCCAGTGTCAATTCTGCCTCTTTAGCTAGTTGTCATTATTTTCAGGAATTCTGGTTAATATATTTTCTTCAAAGTCAGCTAACCTACTTACAGTGCTTTTAACCTTATGCAGTTCTGGAAGTTATGCCATTTCATCTATGGCATCTGTTTTCTGACCTCAAGTTCCAAAATTTCATGTTCCAACAGGCCATTCCAATCCAAACCCAAACCAATCCCCCACCTCCTAGCTATTCTCAGCAGTCTCTTCTGCTATGCCATCACTACTGTAGCATTTTTCAGTGCTGATTCTCCACTCCTCATTACCATGTGCTCTGAAAGCTAGCATTTGAAACAAATAAAGAAGGAACACATGGATCATCAGGGTCACTTATTTAGTGGAAAGGCCTGCTATGAGAAGGGACTGCTGCCCTGAGAAGGCTGCTGTCAGGGATGACCTTGCAGATGACAAAAGCTGCTGTTCTTTACCGTGCATGTCATGGATTAATTTACTTGATCTGATCTGATGGTTCCACAGGGTGCTAACAGGAGCTAAGTGCCACTAGCAGAGGGAACTGATTGGTTCAAGAGATGTCATTATTCCTGAAAAAATCCATAGATAAAAGAAACTCATTTCAGAGCAAGAGCCAACAGAAGTAATTGATGTATCACCATTATTTTTTCCTCATTCATAGAATTCCCCATGATGCACATATTTGAGCTTGTTTCATCACTTGAGAAGCTTCACTTTTCCAGGAACATAATCTTTTTCTCTTGCAGGAGTATTTCTGTTGAAATAACACATATGCTTTACTACTCAAGGAAGCACAATTAATTTTACCAGTTACTATTTATTACTCTTATACTTACATGGCTCAGTTAAAGCAGCGACACCAAAGCCCACCCTGAGAGCAGTCAAACCACAGGAGTAACTAAAGCTCACTAGCTCGTTGCTCACTGTGCAGTGGGAAAACTGACACAGTTGCCATCATGGAAACACAGCAGGATGATTCTCACAGCTGGAGTGCTGCAATGGATGGCTGCAAACCCTCCAGAAGGGAGAGGCTAGGAAGGAGAGGCACTGGGGTTGCTCTGTACGTTGGAGAGTGTTCAGATTGTCTAGAGATTAATGATAGTGACAATAGGGTTGGGAGTTTATGGGTATAAATCAGGGGGAAGGCCAACAAGGCAGATGTCCTGGTGGGAATCTCTTCTAGACCACCCAACCAGGAGGAAGAGGCAGATGAAATATTCTATAAGCAGCTGGCAGAAGTCTCATGATCACTGCTAGCCCTTGTTCTCATGGGGTTCTTCAACTGACCAGATGTCTGCTGGAAATACAATACAGCAGAGAGGAAACAGCCCAGAAGGTTCCTGGAGTGCATGGAAGGTAACATCCTGACACAGCTGGGGATGGAACCAACTAGGGAAGGCTCCCTCCTCGATCTGTTGGTCACAAACAGAGAAGAACTGGTGGGTGACGTGGAGGCTGGAGGCCACCTTGGGCACAGTGATCACAGAATGATAGCTTTCAATTCCTGGAGAAGAGGGGGGGTCAGCAGAACAGATACCCTGGAGGGCAAACTGTGGCCTGCTCAGGAGATTGATTGAGAGAGTCCCTTGGGAGGCAGTCCTGAAGGGCAAAGGGGTCCAGGAAGGCTGGACACTCTTCAAGAAGGAAATCTGTAAGGCACAGGAGCAGCCTGGCCCCATGTGCCATAAGATGAGCTGGGAGGGAAGAAGATCAACCTGGCTGAAGAGGGAACTTTGGCTGGGACTCAGAGAAGAAACAGAGTTTACCACCTTTGGAAGAAGGGACAGGCAACTCAGGAGGCCTACAGGATGTTGTGAGGTTATGCAGGGAGAAAATGAGAAGGGCCAAAGCCCAAGTAGAACTTAATCTAGCTGCTGCTATAAAAGACAATAAAAAGTGTTTCTATAAATACATGAATAGCAAAAGGAGAGCTAAGGAGAATCTCTCTCCTTTACTGGATTTGGGGGGAAACAAGAGATGAGGGAAGGGCTGAGGTACTGAAAACCTTCTGTAACAGGAAGACCAGTTGTTCTCCAGGTACTCAGCCCCTCCATGGTATTTATTCTTTCGACCATGAACATAAGCTTGGAGCTTAACTACTTTATTTTTTGCATACTCTACCTCTGCAATGGCCACTACTGTAACAGTCTTATCTGTATCATAGGCGTGTTTCTTAATTACATTAAGCTCTAGGGGAGCACCCCTAACAGAATAACTCTAAATTCTGATTTTTCCAAAGCAGTAGTTAGCTAAAATTACAGGGTGATAATGTGCTGACTGCTCTATCTTAGAACAACACAGTTTAGCTTGTGTTCATGTTGGAAACACATGAAACTTCAACTTCAAGCAAGTAGAATTTACATCGGGGGGGGGAAAATATCTAACCCCATGGGGGAAAGGATCATCATAGTTGGGAGTGCTGTACTTTTCCATTTTGCCCTCTATGCACAAATCCTGATGTAGCACAGACTCTCTAGTCCACAGAGTACTTTGGTTTTAGAGTAATTCAAACTGTATTTAGGATTAACTTGAACATTCCTTTAAATTATTTTCATTAAAACCCCCAGAGAACTAGAAACTTGGTACAACAGGACAACTTTGTGAACACTTTTAGAATGTGTCTTCAGTAGCTGCTAACAATTCACATGAGCAGTAAAAAGTTCCTTAGTTATCTGAGGACAATGCCTATCACAATTATTACAAGCCCCAGATTTATTTCCCCATGCTTAGGGGCTAATCCACATGGTCTTGTCCTTCACTGAAATTTTTCTGATGTTTTCTCTTGGTGTTCTGGGAATGAAGCACATTTTTCCTTGCCCAAGAGAGTGGATCACCAAATTGCAAGCATGTATTAGACAGAGTAACTTCTGTCTTGCTTCTTCTGCCTTCAACTAGTTAAGTCAAAAGGAAACTGAGAATAACATTAATTGAAAGAAAATCATCTCTGAATTTAGTTTGTGGTTGTTCCTTAATACCTTTTCCATATGCACAGTGGGATCTGTGCAAGAACTTACCTAGAAGCAGAAATTACATCCTGACATTGTTAACTGTGTTATATCTATTAATTATTTGCAAATCCCACATATCTGATGTGAGAAAAACAAACAAAACCATAACAAAAACCTCCCAGAACCCAGATGCTTTAGCTTCTCAAGAAATTCAGGGATGACATAACGCCTTCACAGAGCTCATTTAAAATAATTAGGATGTAATAACAATGTAGGGCACATGCAAACTCACTGCAAACAAAGGATAATGCCATGTTTTCCTAGCTTCAGTAATTTCCCTCATTTTCCCCCATTGTATATGCTAGACATAATGCTTATAGTCTGAAAAATGACTAGAAAATTGTACCTTTTATCATCCCTTATTGTTTCCCAGTCATTCCATATTGTATTTGTTTATCAAAGCAACTCTCATCCCATACTCAAGGAACTCTAGCATTTCTTTTGTCCCCTTTCTGCATCATTAGAGGATATCAACAATATCAACTATCAATTTCCTTGTCAGGTTTCAATTAGGATAGTTATTACCTGCTCAATCAATGGCTCATTCACATCAGTGACTATTTCACATATCTCCTGCCTTCCAGAGCTCCAGCCACCTTCTCTTCTACTACACAGGGCTGCTGTTATGGCATTGCTTCCTTTTACTAGGGCACTAATTCAGATGATCACAAATGTCTTGGTGTAATTGAGTATATGTCATCTGCAGCCACAAACTTAATTACTCATATGACAAGAAATATGATTTTGAGCTGGCAAAATTTCTTTTTAAATCAGAGATGCAATCTGAGCTGCTTCACCTGAACATGTCACCCACTGGACTATGGAGGAGACACATCTGGACTCTCCCTATACATAACAAACACTGACTAGGTTTAGTTCTTTAAAACAATGGACCTAAACTGTAGGGATCAGAACTGCAAGTGCTCTTCAGTATGTTGTGATAGGTTGGTCATAACACAACATTTGAGAAATACTAATTGCATCTACTTTACAGAAGTAAAACCCCAAATTATTGCATCTCCCTAGCAGAAGAAATTCCTTCTTCAATACCCACACTGAATTATTGCATCAGTTGATAGCTTTTACCCTCCTGCTGCCCCCTTTGGAAGCAGAACAATCTCACAAGAGCTCCATCACACAGATGAAGAGATCTCTTCTCCTTTGTGATCCAGAGAATATAGATTCTGATATCATGGATAAAATCTGACTTTATTGACATGCAGGAATTGGGCATGACTTTGCTCTACATTTATCATAAACCTTGAGCATGCTTTTAATAACTCTGACACAGGAGAGAATTCTGCTGTACACTCTGCACTGAAACACTCAGGCTCAGGAGATAAATTGCAAGTTTCCCATGTACCACGTGCAAACTTGTCCCTGTATTTTAAAAATGAACCACCAAAATGACTTGCTGACTTTAACAAACTGTTTTCTCAAGAACTTAATTGCAGGCTTGCATCAGACTGCTTGTACATTCTCATATTCAAAGGGCTACAACAGGAAACAACCCAGGACATAAGGTCAATGAAAACCCTTCAGAGCAGGTTTCTGTTTTAAAAGTAAATAAGCAGATGTACTAATCAGTACATACTAATATATGAATCTAAAAGTAATATATGAATATAAATGAGCAACCTCATGTCAGCCAAATTCATTCTTTCCATTGCTATCTATTTAAGGTTGTCCCTTCTGCTAATTCTGTTGGTTTCTGGTTGTTTGATTTATTTTTTTTTTGTAAGCTCCCTCACTTACATTTCAGGTTGTGTTTTAGTCTTTCTGCAATTATATTCATATTGTCAAAACCTGCAAGGAGATTACTTGATCCTTTTTCCAGGTGATGTGTTTATTAACTCCTAGATGAAGGCTTGCATATTACTCAATTCAAAGAAGCATTCATAATGTTTGCTTCAAATAGTTTGTCAAAACACATGCTTGCATAAAGCAATTTTACTCTGATAAATGGCACACATTGCTTTAGGAATCCTCTTTTGATGGTTGCTTTTGTTCTACTTATCAATACTGCAATTCTGATTTACAGCTTAATTTAAAAATCATACTGTTTTTAATGTCAATGTTTCATTCCTCTGCAAAACTAATTGAATGAATATTCACTACTGCTTTCCTCTGCAAATTGTTATTCTTTTTTTAAGGTAACAGATTAAGACTGCATCTGCTCTTCCCAAGAACTGAATCCTCCCAGATCTATCAAGGATCATTTGACTTCCACAAATATTTTACCTTTTCTGAACCTTTAACCAACCATTTTACATGAAGGATATTTATATAAAAGTAACGAATGCAACTGCCTCAGAATTTCAGTGCTAACATATTAAGAAAACTATTACATCATTTTCCTCCCATGACTGACAGAAGAAGTTTCATTTTCAGTCTCTTGGTTGTGTTTTCTGTAATTACAGGGTTTGGTAGCTCCTTCCAAATAAACTGTGACAATTAATGTTGAGAAATAAAAGGAAGTCAGGGGAATTCATATACATTATGTACACTGAATGCACATATGAATGTATATCCTGGATGTACCCACAGGCTGGGGAATGAGAGGCTGGAGAACAGCCCTGCAGAGAGGGGTCTAGGAGGTTTGGTTGGTGGCAAGTTGAACATGGGTCAGCAGTGAGCCCTGGCAGCCAAAAGGGCCAACCATGATCCTAAGTGCATCAAACACTGCATTGCTAGCTGATGGAGAGAGGTGATGGTCACACTCCAGTCAGCACTGGTGTGGCCTCACCTGGAGTACTGGGTGTAGTTTGGGGTACCGCAACAAGGAAGGACATCAAGTTGTTAGAGAGTGTCCAAGAGGAGGCCTGCAAAGATGGTGAAGGGTCTGGAGGGGAAGCTATGTGAGGAACAGCTGAAATCACTTGGTCTGTTAAGCCTGGAGAAGAGAAGTCTGAGGGGAGACCTCATTGCAGTTCAGAACTTGCTCACCAGAGGTGAAGTAGGGGTGGGTGCTGATCTGTTCTCTCTGGTGATCAGTGACAGGCAACAGGGGAATGGCATGAAGCTGTGCCAGGGGAGGTTTAGGTTGGATATTAGGATAAGGTTCTTCATCCAGAGAGTGGTGGAACAGGCTCCCCAGGGATGCACTCATGGCACCAACTCTCATGGAATCCCAGAAGCACTTGCACAATTTGGACATGGTGTGACTTTGGGGTTGTCCTGTGCACAGACAGAGCTGGATTCGATGATCCTTGTGGGTCCCTTCCAGCTCAGGTTATTCTATGATTATGTTATAAGGCACAGCTTTCTAGACTCCCTTCCTATACATACACCCAGTGAAGGAACAAAGAAATCATCAGCTGAGGAAGCAGCCATGTAAGTACACCACAGAACATTTGGTTTTTAAAAAACCCTGCAGCAAGTGAAGCTTGCCGTGTACAAACCAGAACAAGAGAATTTCAAAAGGCATGTATCATCACTGTGCCAGTTTGATGGCATAGAATTCCTCTATCCATGATGGATACTGGAAGCCTGTTCAGACAAGAGCAGCACACCAAAGCACTAAGCTTCATCCCTTTGAGGACCACTGGTCCCTGACAACTTTTGCAATAAAAAAAATTCACAGTCACAGGGAAGAAGAAAGTGTTAAGTTCACACCAGAAATTGCAGTTAAAGACACTTTCCATATTGTGCAATAATTTGTTCACTACTGTGGAGCAAAGAGGAGCTTGTACTGCAGAAGCAGCTTGTCCATGTCAACACAGTTAACAGCTGAAGAAGCTGCAAAACCACCGCAGTAAAAAGCTCAGATTAAAAGAGCTGACACTAAAGGCTTTAGGAAGAAGCAGTGTAATAAAGCACAGAGAAACACTACTCCAAACTAAAACTGACAGAGCTGTTTAACTGACAGAAGTGACTCTGGCACTTAAGGTAATGAAAAATGCACTAAAAATCAGATAGAAATAAGCACACAGTACCTTTCAGTGCCAAAATCCCCACAGGATCCTACCCAAGACTTCAAGAACAGCCTTCTAAGTTAACTGCAAACTTGGATACAAGTCCATCTGGACATTGTATTACTCTTACAGCAATAAAAACAAATTCATTAGCTGATTAATTATTAATTGAGAATAAGGAACTTTTGCTGATGTGTAAGTGGCAGCTTCAAGAAACACCTCCACCTGCTCAACAGAGCTGGCTTTGCTACAAAATACTCTTATAGGCTTTGCCAGTAACTAGGAATGTTTGTATCTCATTCTTTTCCCATCAGTTAATCTCTGGAAGTGCAATAAATGGCAAGAGACAGGTATTTCAGCAAATATTTTATATTGCAAATCTATGAACATGACTAAAGTAATGTTTAATCCCAGTAATTTCCATATACAGAGATGGGGTGAGGAAACTGTGTGAATAGCCTTAAAATTGACTTGTGTAAACGTAACCCAATGTTTGTGCACAAGGGAAATGCAAGGCAAACATGGTGTCTAATTCCTAGCCTAGCACTCATCTCCATCTCAGCTGTGTTGCTGGCTTACCACATCCTCTACCACATCCAGTCTTTAAAGATGACAGGTCAGCAACAAATACAAGATGACATCCAAAACCTGAACCGCAAAGAGAACGGCAACAGTGCTTTTGAACTGAAACTGAGGAACTGCAGTGGTTTCTGTCCCTCCTAAACAAATGCAAGATCCTGGTTCACTTGGCAAGCAAAGTGGTTAAGTCAATTTATCCTCTCACCAGCTCACAGTGGCAAGAGAAACTTTTGGACTGGCTGATGCTGGACTACAAGAGCACATCACTCCATGCAGGAGGCCAAGACTAAAGAGCAGCGATGGCTCCTCGCTTTTTGCTCTCTCTCAGCAAGGACACTCCGGACTAGCAATTCTTCATAGTACAACTCATGGAGTCGTGATCAATGATCAACAGAAGATACAGCTAGTTAACACTGAGAAACAGGCTGCTCCATTTCCTTCTAAGGAAATAACCCATGGTTAAGAAACTGTTCCTACAGGGAACTGACAGTGCAAGCCTTGAGAGGGCACAGTAACACAGAATGACACTCTGCCAGCTGCTAAAACTCACTAAAGCAGTGTGTATAAATCTGTTCTGATATTCACCATATCAGGATTTTAGAAACTTCTTGTTAAAAAATGATGCAGGCCATTTTACTCCCGAGGTGTATTCATTGCTCTGTGTGTAATGCCACCTTATGTGTGTATCCAAATGAACATGCACGTTTCCTTTCTCCTGGTAAAATGCTTAGAGTGTTTAAATGGTAAGGATACAATGCAGCCTGGAGAACATTCCAGCATTTTCTATATTCTCTGAACACTGGGACTGAAATATCATTCATTCTTGGCTTCCAATTATTAGGCTTTCTTAAAACTAATTAAACTCAAATATTGTTTATCTCTAATCAATGTCAGTATACTCTATATACATATATATATGCACAATGTTGGTACTTTATTTCTTCACTTAAGGGCAAATATAGAGCACAGCCTACAAGAAACCACCTCAGAGACCAGATACAGAATTATCTACAGTTACACTATAAGCTTAGCCAATTTTATCAGGTCTGTACATATTTTCACTTCATTTTGCCAGTATTTGTATCATTTCTTCAAGAACAGTCCACATAACCCTTTTAAGAGAGATAGATTCTAAAGCAATGTCTAGCAATAAGATGCGTGAACTAGAAAAAGCTGTACATAAAGTTAAACCCTTGATGATGAAACCTTGCATTGTTGATTTCTCCACAGAACCTATTAATTCTGTTAGCAAAGGAACTAATGATATTCAGTTGCTGAGAAGACAATGTAAGGTATTTGTTTGTGTTTGTGGATTGACTTCAGTGCCTTGAAAAGGACATTCACTGATGGACAATTTTCGAGAGCTGAGGAATTTTGAAACCTGCTCTCTCTTCTGAAAGCTGCCCATAATACAAGCCTTTAAAAGTTCTCTGTCATCTTGCAGGAAAATAATTAGCTCTGAAATCTCTTAGCCTTTAATCAAAGTGAGTGGACATGGTGCAAAAGTTCAAAATGTAGGCTGAAGAAGCTGACAGAGAAGCAGAAAACACCACGGGATAAGCCTTGTTACATGCAGAAGCTAAAGATGCCTCAAGAGCAACTTTTCAGTCCCAATCTCTGTGAGCATCCTCATCTTCCAAACTCCCATAGAACCATGCAGATTAGGTTATTTAAACTGTAAACTACAGCATATTTGTACTCTAACCTCTAAAGGATTAGCTTTCTGTAATGACCATCTTTTCCAAACTGAATGTGAATTGCATACTCAGTAGGATGAAAAGGAGCAAAAAAACCTATCACTTGTACATGAACTTCTAGTGGCTTCGTGAGCAAGAGCCTACTTGCACACTTTACTGAGGACTTTCAAAGGCAAAGTCTAATGGCTGAGTTTTCCTGTCAGTATGGAGGTTTAGCATCACACTTGGGCAATGGGCTGTGGAACCTAACAGACTACTTCCACTATTACACTGATACATCCAGTTTTACTTCTTTTTTATGGCACAGAAAGAACATTTTCCAGTAACTTTAAAAGACTTAACTATTTTCTACGCATTTTACTTCTTCCTATCTGCAACCAAACTAGTATTCTATGCAGAAAAAGTATTCTCTGTGTATTAGTCACTAGTTACTCACTTTTACAGTACCTTCTTATTTCTCACATTCACACCTGCAGATGGTCCCCACCCTACCAGTACTAGTCCCCTGCATGCACAACATGCTCCAGTCCTGCTGTGAAGTAGCTATCACTCCTTAATTTCCCATGACTGATTGTCAGTCTTTAAGCATCTTCCTTCCTCTGTCTACTGCCTCTAAACAGAAAGAAGCTGGAAAGAATACATATGATGGACTCCTCCAAGGACCTTTCCTTTCAAGGAGCATAAAGCATTACATGAATAGCCTGGACTCAGAGCCACAGCAAGAAGTAAATGTGAAAATGCAGCCATCAGGTTGCATATGGGCAAAGGTAAGAAGTTTGTCTTCAAACTCCACACAGACACATGCAGTAATAGAGATATTCGACCTATGTCCAATGAAATATATCTTCAAAGAAAGCACCACCATGACAGGATCAAGCAAGAATTTAAGCAATGAAGAAAACCCATCATAAATAGGACACCTTTATACTTCAGCTCTCTGACACCTGGTGCACTAACAAGCTGAAGCAAAAAGAACAGATTCATGTTCAATAGCTCCATCTTCAAAAACAACTGTAGTTTTAATTGCTATTTCATTACTTGTGCTATATACAATTATGCAATCAAATATGAAATGATCTATAATTCAAAGGCATCATTTAAAGATCTATTACATAGTTTCTTCTACAACAGCTATTAATCTTCAGACAGCTCCTATGAAGATTTACTGCATTAAATCACATGAGGAAAGATGGAGTAATCCTGATTTACATTAAACTAGAGAAAAATGCAACAGCTCTGACATTTACCCAAATACCCAAGTTATCCTCAGGTGCTTGGGCTTATCTCTCATTTCAGTGATGAAGTTGTTCAGAGAAAACCAGCTCCTATACATCATATATGGATTAGTCTGCCTCTTGCCAAGTGGGCTCTCTGTCAAATCTTGCTGGTGTCCCAAGCTAAGGTGTATTTTATAATGTATGATTATTGTGTTAGCTCAGAAACATGCCAGAGAAACAAACTAGAGAAATAATAGTCTCCAAATTAACGTGAAAATATCTGAACAAATACATGAATCATTTCATTCAAGTAGTCACACTTCATTCAAACAGTGTTAACAACAGAAGCATAGTGAAAGGTAAAGGCAGGAGGCATGCACTGCCTGTACCATGCTCAGGTAACATTAATAGTCCAGTTTCTACATACACAGCCATTAGTTATAGAGCTTTTAATTTATTTTACATGAAACAACATTTTAAAACAAAAGTAATTTCTACTTTGTTACACATGATAAAAATAAATGTATTTCTAACCACCCAGTTCTTCCTGAAACAACTGGGAAATGATTTGTACAGAAGGGAAGGAACCAGCCCTGCCATGTGTTTGCCACTTGCAGCACTCTATAGTTTTGTTTCCACGAGATGCCAAAGCTTAGCATTAGTTTCTATGTCACCAACAGAAACTAACAGGCCTCAACTTTTCTTTACATTTGCAAGTAATTCCATTCCCATTCAAAACATTCCAGTGTAAACTTAATTTTTGAGTAGACACTTAAGTTCTTTTGCTGAACTAAAGCCTTTCCACTCTTCAGACTTCTAATACTCTCGTAAGCAGGAAAGGAAGCGACGACAAGCATGACCTGTGAGTAAAGATAACCTGCAACCACTCTGGTTCAGGAGATAGTTCAGCTGGCTTGGAGACTTTTACTTGGCTTTCACCTTTGGTGCTGTACTTTCAAATTACAACTGCACAATTTGTACATTGACTTATCACTACAACTAGTACCTCCTAGACTGATACAAAGATGGTCTCAAAGGCACTTTTATCGCTTTCCATGAAAATCTGGGGTCCTCGTATGCGATTTTAACTTCAACAAGAACCCTGGAACAGGAAACCCTGTAATCCTTTTCCTGAACATGATGTTACAAACTGAACTGTGGACCATGGAGTACAAGCTTCAACACACACTAACATCCAAAAACTCAAGGGGAGCAGAATGATGCCTTTCTTAACAGCTGTAAGGACTGAAGTAGCTTTGCATACACACCAGGACCTTTCTGAGATCAGTAAGAAATCATCATTGAAAAAGAGAAAAATACTTCATCTTCTAACAGAATTACAGTAATGCAAAACCTTTTGATCAATTGGAAACTTAATAGCAGCTTAGCCATTTCCCCTTCCTATCCTACAAATTCTTATTTGGGTAAGAATCTGGTGTGTCTCCATAAAAGTCAGGGAAAGGCTGAGCTGAAGAGCCATGGTTCACACAGGGATGCAGGCAGTGGCAGCAGTATGGCTGAGGAAGCATCAACATTTGAACAAGCACTGACATCTGCATCAATAGCCCAAACAGCAACAGACTTTGCTTCAGTGCAGCGAGCAATTCTCAGAAACTAAATACACCTCAGTCACAGCACCAGTAGCTGAATTGCAAACCTGAGGCATTATTTTATATGCAGAGTTAGGAAGAGAAGTGAGCCTCTTATACCACAAACAGTCCCTGTCTGTGGTTTATCATTTCAGCTAAACCAATACCAGTTGAAGGTGTCCTATCAATGCCTACCTTCAAATTAAATGTATTTTATCTATATATAATAAAATAAGGTTGATATACAGTGGCTGACAAAACCCCACTTTATCTACAGATTCTGATAGACAGCAAATCAAAATACTTCAAGCAACAAAATGCACTTTGTGGAAGTAGCTTATTTCACTGTGGAGGCTAAACATATTTTGAGGAAGGATTACATTTTGTTTGGCAATTTGTTTTATTGACAAAGCGTATTTCATCAGATATTGCTTCGCATTCCATAGACAAATGCATCTTGTCAAATACCCTATTTCCTTTGGTGGATGAGAAGTATTTTTCCACAGATTCTAAACTTCTCTGGAGAGCATAATGGATTCCACACAACAAGTATGTTCAACAGAGAAGGTGTTTGTATTATAAATAGTGTGATTTTTTTAAGAGTAGAGTGGAATATATCATAAAAAATGGCTTCTGGTATTGATGTGTGTGTGATTGTGATCTGTCATAGTAATGAATAATCCTTCCAGCAAGGCTAAAAATACCCCAAACAATATTTAAGTAACTTTAGGTTCTGTAATTCTAATGTCTGAAGTTGTTTTACTGAAGATTTACCCTCAACTCAAAATAAGTATGAGGTCTTGGAGTAACAGACTGCCCAGAGAGGTTGTGGAGTCTCCTTCTCTGGAGAGATTCCAAACCCGTCTGGACGTGCTTCTGTGTGAGCTGGTCTAGGGAATCCTGCTGTGGCAGGGGTGTTGGACTAGGTGATCTTTTGAGGTCCCTTCCAGCTCCTGACATTCTGTGATTCTGTGATCACTTTATAAGACCAAGAACCTGTTCTAACATTGTGACAGAGCCTAGATCCAACTTAAGGCAATTACAGTTCTCAGGCTAGCTCTAACAAACCAAAAGAATCCAAAGAACCTCCCAGCCCCCCAGAAACCACACACAAACCACAGATGAAACAGTCCTGGCAAGAACATTGATTGGTAATTTATACTCACTTATTTTTAATGCAGTTCAGAAAAATACAGAGATTCTAAACATTCAGGCCAGTTAAAGTACACATTTTAACAATTGTATTGCAACACTTACTGCAAAAATCTTCACTTTACATGTATATCTTCTCTCTCTCTCTCTCTGTTACCAACTGCAGTAATTCCAAGTTAAATCAGAATTAAACTTGAAAGATAAAAAATGGTGTCTTATTCACATGAGCATTAAACTGACTGGGATTCATTCTTTGAGCACCAAGGACTTACTCTTCATGAGAAGTGGTCTTTAAAAACAGCCTGTGGACAAACATCATGACAGGCTGCAGAATCCTCAGCTGTTGCCTTTAAGGGTCATATAGTGAGAAGGTTCCAAAGGCACCCATTTGCCATTGAAGCATTTGAAGAGTTCTAGCCATTAAACACATGTGGAAGCACTGCTCCTAAGGGTGCTAGCTTCATCAAGCACTCTCTTTGCTATTTCTTTTTCACCTTCTGTTACTTTTTTACTCAACTTCAATGCTAAAAGAATTAACCATTTTCTTCTAAATAAGCTCCTTCCTAAGCAAGTACACAAAGCCATGGACAGGAACAGTTAGCTTGCACATGAAACCTAAACACACAGAGGGCATGGAAGAAATATGTCATTTGCTCTGAAATACTTGGTAAGAATCATGTGCATTTACCTAGAGAGCACACCAGTATGAAAAGATGATTCTCCAAAATCCAGGAAACACTGAGAGAGATGAGGCCAAGGGAAATTTTGCCTTTCAGTGAAGGGTAAGGTGGGAAGAAGCAACTACAACAACAAAAAAACCCCTTTCATATTTGAAAGGGCTGGATGGTCAGTAGAGGACACATCTGGCAACTGAGTTTCTGCTCTTATCTCAAACCAACTTAATCTTTTCCCACTTTGCAGTCATAAACTGTCAGACACTCCCACAGAATGAGGGCATCTTGCAAAGAACCCTACTAATGACTGTGTTATCTCCCCAAGTGACAAAGTGCTTCCTCAGTTCCTGATTTGCAGCTATCAGGAAAGAAACTACACCAACTCCTAGTCCCCAGAAAAGGTCTCTTATTCCAACAAGTCAGCTGGAAGAGAGTCAGAAGCTAACCTAATGAATTGTATGTGCAGGTTCCCACCAAAGGCATGGCACAGATTCCACATACCTCTTCTAATTATGTTTATAGAAGATGACACCGGCAGCAAAATTTCAACTGTTTAGCTACTCTTACCTTTAAGGTCAGTATATGTTTCACCTGGAGTAAACTGAACAAACACTTAGTAGGACTAACCATCTACTTACTTTGGCAGGCAGTGCCAGTGCTTAGAAGCAGACATTCACTGTGGCAGCTTCCACAGCAAGACTCCAGGGCTTGGTACTTTTGTAAAGCTCTTCTCTGCACCAACCCTACCTCTCATTTTGTAATGCTGTCCCTGACTACAGCTGCTGAAGGCCTTCCCTTTCCAGGTCCTCCTGCAGACAGCTTTCCTCCTCCCTCACCCACATCAATTACAGTAGGATAAATAGCCAGTGGTGTTCCTCCCTCTTCATTAAAACTCAGCCTCTTCCCTCCCCATCTTCCCAGAACCATCTTTGTTTTGCCTGAATACAGCAGCTTCATACCTGAGGAGCCCTGATAATCAGCTCCACTTTCAGCATGGGATGGATACAAAGAATGAGCACTTACTGAGGCATCAGGAATGGTTTATTGTTTGTATTTTGGGCTACTCTGCACATCTACCTTGAATGTAGATGATTCCACTGTTGCTTTAGCAAAGCCTAGGAGGGAATATGGGCTGCTATCTACAACTCCCAGGGAAATGGTATTTGGGCAGCCTGCCCATCTGTCTGATGTGCTGGCCAGCTAAAAGGATTACAGCTGTAGTTAACTGCTCACTGCTCCACCCAGCTCATCAGTTCTTCCATACAGGAAGTTCTCAGTGTTCTTGGCCCTCGCACATGCTCCAGATGGTTCTTTGGTAAAGCTTCTCAACTGGTTTTTGCCACCTACACATGCCAGAAGTAGTCTCATTCAGAACTGTTATCTTCAGGGTTAGAGACAAAGAAAAAGAAAGTGGCAGGAGTAGTACAAATATGATCAAAGGTTGTATCATAACAGTGATCTTTACTTTTTCCTTCTTTAATTGAAAGTTTTGCTGGCCCTTGCAGTAAAATTCAGGTCAAAGGTTTTATTTTCTTTCTCCTGCTGTACACATGCTATAGGCAGAGAGCATTACAAGCAACAAGAGAATACTCCTCACCCCTACCCCAAAACCAAAAACCAACCAAACCCAAACCAACAACAAACCACAGAATTAAAACCACAAGACACATATCTGCAGAAGAAAATCTATTGTGTGGCTTCAGTGTGCAAGTGCCTTTGAGAAGAACATGGCACTAACAAGTGTACAATGACTGACACTGATACTCATTCCACTGTAGAAGGTTATTACATTGGCAAAACTCTAATAGCCCTTCAGTAAAGCCACATGATTACTGGTCACCTTCTCATGCTTAACAGGTTTGCAAGTAGATTTCCAGTCTACAATCATGACCTTTCCTGGGACTGAGATTAGGCTGGCCACCATGTACAAAAGGTATAAAATTAGCCTTTTATCAGCCTGGCTTCACCTCTCCTCCTCAAACCAAGACAGTACACACAAAGATCTTGACTTAAAGTTTGCTTCTGAAGAGCAAGGCAAAACCAGCACTGGGTACTTAATCCTTTTCCACAGTGTCCATCATTAAGTTTTCCCCCCATCCATCAGTGGATCCATGAACACCTAGAAATGCCTTTTGCAAAGAGCACATGTTTCTGTAAGACTCCTCCTTGCTACTCTTGCTAGCCCTTGCTACTTTAGCTCCAGTTGAGCTCAAGCCTTCCCAGTTTCACCCATCTGAACTTTTGTTTTTGCCTCCAACAGTTACTAGTCTCCATGTGGTCAGCTAAGTAGGTTAACTGGCAAGAACCAAGTTTCATTTTTGCCTTTGTATTCCAGCCCAGGTCCATGTGCAGTTAGCTCTAAGTGACAGTCACAGTCACTCAAGATTGTGGTAGCAGCTGAGGTCCCTCCCTTCTCAGCAACACGAAGTTGAGGCTGTTGCTCTTGCTTTAGAGAGACCAAGTCCTGATCCTGCAGTCCTAGCTCATTTCTTTCTAAATCTCACTGGCATATGCCAGTTTCTTGTGATTTAGGAGTGTACTCTCAGCCACACAGGCAAAGATTATGGATCACTAAAGCCTTCTGAAACCACGTCACAGCTTCAACTTGAGTGAGCAAACTGCAGAAAAATACATGGTAAAAAGAGAAAAAGCATTACTCTAAAACAAAGTCTGTAATTTGAATTAATTCTCCTGTTTCATATTGGAGATTGATGTACAAAAACTATGTATTTGTAAGGCCATGCATATTTAGTCCTCTGTCTTCAAGGCAAACTCCTCACTGACTTGCTTTGAAGCTGCAAATTAATAAAACATGAGGTACAACAAGAATCAGCCACACACTGATACTAAGGATCTCCTGCATAAACCAGAAATAGTCAAGCTGACACTCTGGGCTCTGTCACACAGAAAGTCAGACAATAAATCCACTAGAATAGCTGGCAGATGATAGCTCACCTAACCAGCACAGGTTAACTAGAGAGCCATATTTCAATTAAAGAAAAAAGCCAATTGTTGCATGTCTTATTATCATACTGAAACATCTTGGCAACAATTAATAGCTACCCAATTCATAGAAATTGCTTTCATTATTTTTGAAGCAGCTACTTTCTTTGAATGTAATGGCTAAGAGAAAAGAAACAGATGTTTCTGTTGCTAAGGAGATTGAATAAAAAAATAAGAGATAAAGCAAATATTTAGAGTATTTTTTCTAAAAGGAAAATTCCTGCCTCTTGGATTTAACGACTTGCTTCATACCCAACAGCACAGGCAGCTCTCACACAGCAAAACACCACTGTGTTTGATGGGGTTTTTTTCACTGCAATTGTTCTACTGCAATATACTCTGAATCTTTGTTCTGGAACAACACAGTATAACAAATAAAGATGCCTATCTAGGCATGTATCTACATACACCAGCATCTCTGTGGCTTGAGTAGCTGCAGATGGTCATTGTCAAAAGCAGATCTCTGCATAAGCAGTTAGACTTCTGCTAAAGTGAGGGAAGCTTCAACTGCCTGTGACGAATGCCACAGTACACTTAGGACAAAGCTAGTATTAACAAGTAAGAAGAAAGAAGCAGTTTTGTAAAACAACAACAACAAACCCTCTCTACCATTAGGCAGATTGTTTTAATGTACTTGTTCACCTTACTGTAATTCACCTACAAGCAGAGACCAGATTGCCAGCAGGTATAAAAAGCTAGGGCAGTAAAGACCTGGATGAAGCTAAAGCTGCTTCTGCTGTACATGCTCAAAATGGCAAGGCTATGCCAGGGAAAGAGGTGAGCAGGGGCTAGCTTACCAAAATAAAATACAAACCAAGTTACATTCAGTTTATTATGCAAAAAACAGAAATTACTCTGCTGAAATCTGTCTCTTGAAAGGTAGGGATATTTTGGGTTTCTATAGCAGATCATGTAAGACAGTGGCAGTCACACTGGTTTTCCACTTCAGGTCACTGTAACTTATTAACATTAGGAGAGATGTTCAGGGAAATGACAAACCTCTACAAGGCAGAGTGAAACTGAGAATAAACAAGAGCTTGAAGACAACTAGCAAACCACAACCTTCCCTGCACACAACTTCTAATTTAAACAAAGAATAAAAGTGTAGAACAAAAACTATTTGTGCTATGAATCATCTTGGTTCATGTACCTGCTGGAATTGCAGCCCTGCTACAGTGCAGCATAATCTTGTCACTCTCCAATGCCCTACTGACATGTTTCTCCACTGCACTATTAGCACCCTCACAGGGCTCCCTATTACTCAAAACTGATTTATTCTTGCAAGGCACCTTGCTCACTCTTATATCTCCTTTCCTTCAGTCAATAGCAGCCATCTCCAGGATGACATCTGAGCTTGTTTTCAGGCTTATTGTAACTGATTCATGGCCCAGCTTTGGTGGCAAATATATACAGCTGTCAGGTGGAGCAGTGATGGTGGTAGCTCTTCATGATACCAGCATGTCTGTAAGCACTGAACATCTGGATTTCTCACTCTGATGGAAGTTCAGCTCTAACTACTTCTGTTTTCTTCCTATAAAATTTGGGATTTGAACATCCTACGCAAGCAGATGGAGCTTGCTGACTAGAAGTTAACTTAGGACTTGATTTCAGGTTGATTCAGAACCAGAGTGTGTTTTGCAGCAGTTGTAGTGAGCTGGTTTACACCTGCTACTTCTACAGACCCAAAGAGCACAATGAAAAGCAAGGGAAAAACACGGAAGAAAATGTCTATTTGCACAAGATTCCCTTCTCTTAACGATTTTGTTCTTCCTTTTTATTTAAATATACCAAAATAAACTGTTCATGAGGGCAAAGGCACCAGCCTGGACTGGATGGATGTCAAATGCAGCTCTATCTACTCATTCCTCATATGTGCGTTGTATTCCACCAAAAACATTTATCAGACACCTACACAGTCGAACTACCTCCAACTCCAGCCATAAAGTAATTACAAACAGAGGGCTCCTTCCAAGGAGGATGCTGACTGCAAACCTTTTCCTTCTCATGAGGCAGCTCTGAAAGAGTACAGCTCAGGATTCATCACCAAAACAGCAAGGGCTACATCACTCCCAAGGACACAGAACTTCTTTTGAAATCACACCAAGTTCCCAGTAAGATTTCAGATTCAGAATTGCCAGTTCTGAGTTTTCAGTACAGGAAAGAATGGATGAAACTATAGATAAAGGACAGATTACCAAGGGCAACACAGCTAGGGTTCTACATTTTCCTTCAGGCCTGATATCCTTATTCAGTGCTTGCTGCAGGTGTATTTCAGAGAGCATCATCTGTAATGAGCAGTAACTGTTTTCTCTGGGCTCTCCTAGGACAGCCACAAGAGGCCATTTCAGAGTTTCTAGTCAAGCTCTGTCCACTTCAGTCTCATCTGAAGTAGTCAGACAGTTAACTCAGTATGTCCTTCAAGCTTGCATTCTAGGTCAACCTGAATATCTGCAGCATTTCCCCCCTCTCCCCCTTCCACCCAGAGTCCCATACTCCCAACAGAAGCAAAATTATCAGTTCTCTTTTTCAAATCATGAGACTCTAAAAGCTGCTCCTAGTTAGAAAAATCAAAAGTCACATGTCTTTTGTTTGCTTGTGGGGTTGGTTTGTTTGTTTGTTCCCCCCACGGAGCCTTTTCACAGCCCATTGAAGTATATGGAAAACATAAATTATACAACTTCATGACACAGACTGCAGATTGTTAGCAAAATCTGTACCTAACTCCAAGAGAATCCTTACGAAATACTGAATCCTATCAGCATCTATTTAGCAGCACTCAACTTTGTATGCTACACAGTAATCAGCCAAAAATCCAGGATTTCAAACATCTACTTATTTTTGCCAGTACATTCTCTTACTTGACATTTAGTGGTAATTCTGTATTTTTATACAGTTAGTTTCCTCATTACAGTCTCTCAGTCTGAATACTCATATCTAGAGTCTACTGGAAGTATTTTAAGGTACAGTAATTCCTTTTGGGTTTGATTTCTTCTTTTTTTGTTTGTTTCTGTTTTGTAAATGCACCTGGACTCACTGTTCTGCTTGAAACAGTTCCATCTTCCACACATCTGACAGAGGCCTGGATTTAGTCAAAGTAAGATGCAATTGCTCATCTATTTATGCAGGACTTGAGAAATCATTTATTTCCTCAAACCAAATCCTGGGTCTTAAGAAATGTTACCAAATTAATTTCTCTCCCAACAAGTATTTTTGCAGTGCTAAGGCCAACGTGTGGGCATATGTTCTGATAGATTTAAAGGCACTGCTAAAACTTAACAGGCTAAACCAGGCCAGTGACAAGTGGAGTCCCTCAAGGATCGGTACTGGGACCAGTCTTGTTCAACATCCCAGTCAGAGACATGGACAGTGGCATCAAGTGCTCCCTCAGCACCATGGACAGTGGCATCAAGTGCCCCCCTCAGCACCGTGGACAGTGGCATCGAGTGCTCCCTCAGCAAGTTTGCCTACGACACCAAGCTGTGTGGAGCAGTTGATACCCTGGAGGGGAGGGATGCCATCCAGAGGCACCTGGACAGGCTGGAGAGGTGGGCCCATGCCAACCTCATGAAGTTCTACAAGAACAAGTGCAAGGTCCTACATCTGGGTCAGGGCAATCCCAAGAAACAATGTAGGCTGAGCAGGAGCTGGCTTGAGAGCAACCCTGAGGAAAGAGACTTGGGGCTGCTGGTGGATGAGAAGCTCAACATGAGCCGCCAGTGTGCGCTTGCAGCCCAGAAGACCAACTGTAACCTGGGCTGCATCAAGAGAAGCATGGCCAGCAATTCGAGGGAGGTGATTCTCCCCCTCTACTCTGCTCTCCTGAGACCCCACCTGGAATACTGCATCCATTTCTGGAACCCCTGTTACAAGAGGGCTATAGGGGTGCTGGAGGGAGTCCAGAGAAGGGTCACAAGAATGATCAGAGGACTGGAGCACCTCTGCTACGAGGACAGACTGAGAGAGTTGGGGTTGTTCAGTCTGCAGAGGAGAAGGCTCCGGGGAGACCTTATTGTAGCCTTCCAGTATCTGAAGGGGGCTACAAGAAAGCTGGCAAGGGACTTTTTAGGAGGTCAGACAGTGATAGAACCAGGGGAAATGGGTGTAAGCTAGAGGAGGGTAGATTTAGGTTGGATATTAGGAGGAAGCTCTTCATTATGAGGGTGGTTAGACAGTGGAACAGGTTGCCCAGAGAGGTTGTGGAAGCCTCATCCCTGGAAGCTTTTAAGACAAGGCTTGATGGAGCCCTGGGTAACCTGATCTAGTGGGTGGTGTCCCTGCCAGGCAGGAGGGTTGGAACTGGACGATCTTTGAGGTCCCTTCCAACTCTGACTATTCTATGATCCTGTGCAACCTGCTGTAGGTGACCCTGCTCTGACAGGGGAGGTTGGACTAGATGGTCTCCAGAGGTGCCTTCCAAGCCCTAACATTCTGGGATATGACATAATTTACAAAAGCATGGGTAATATCTTAATTCTGCTTCTATAATCATCATTCCTGTTACAATGATCCATTTCAGTCCAATCTATAACTCTGCTCTTTCATCAAGCTGAACTATTGCTGCTCATTCCAGGAAGCATCCATTGTACTGTATGCACTTCAGTAAAAAAAATAATCAAACCCATTTTCTGATGCATTGTTTCTTATTTGGGATACAGATTTTAGGTGAGCAGTGAGGAATGGGAGAACAACACTGGTGCAATACTGATTTATTGGTTAGTTTATAATTTAGAGCAATTTACTTTAAGTAAGTTTTATGCTTACACAGGATGGCATTCTGCCTTTGCTGCCAAAATAGTTACTCAGGAAAAAAATCAATAGCAGGAGTTACATTGGTTGTGTGGTTCCATTTCTGAGTGCAAATATTTTATTTATCAAGTTCTAACTGTGAGTTTGTTGCTTAGCAAATAAAAGACATAACTATTCAAAAACACAAGTACACAAAAAAATCAATGGAAAGGAAATAATTTGCTTTAGGGAGGGATAAGAGTACACTTAGAGATAAAATTGGTTACAAGACTACTTCTTTAGAGAATATAGTTTGTTCAGTGGAAGTGGACTTTGGGGTTTTGTGGGAAGGTTGGGTTTTGCTGGTTGTGTTCTCTTTTGGTTGGGTTTTCTGTTGTTTGATGGGGTTTTTTTTGGAGTGGGGATGGACAGGGACAACCTGGGACTGTGAGCACAGAACTACACTGGAAAGGGGAAAGGAGCTAGATTATTAATGAATTCTGAAAAGCATTAAGCACAAGAACACTAGAAATTGCTGTTAACTCTCACTGAAGGCACCTCTCAGGAGCTTCCCAAAACAGATTACAGAATACAAAAGTATGTCTGACTGGCAGAAGTAACCCTAGAATTTGGCAGAAGACATGCCAACAAGTCTTTGATCTGTAGGCTCAAACCCAGAGTATTAGTGTTGGTGATGGATACAGCCACTTAGAGGATCCATGAACAGTTCACTTTGGTTTGTGTACTTCTGTTCCCTTCAAAAATCATTGGAAACTCAAAACTGTAAGCCTGACAGTAAACACAAGGCTACTTCAAGTAGTTGTGGTTATTCATACCAATGTGAGTCTACAGAAGGTTTTCTAACCAGACAGAATATGCTTTTACACAGAGAGGCAGCCCTGAAAGCGCTAAAAGCTTTGCATCCTCCAAACCCAGGGCTAAGCAGAGCACTGAAGATGGCAGTGACTGAGAGCTATTCCCACTCCCACAGAGGGAGGGAATTTACAGTCAAGATGCATAAAGGTCAGAAAATGAATCCTCCCTTAAGGGTAAGTCCAGGAGGGTTTTGTTCAAGAAGTTAAACCTGTTCTTACTTAAAGGGAGTTGCTTTCTAAAGGCTTTGCTCCACCATGATGGGATGATAGGAGACTTTGCTGAAAAGAAAACAAATAAAAACCCAACCCAAAATCTATGCTGAAACACTGAAGTCACAGCAATGGCCTCTGAACAACACAGATGATGCTTGAGGAGGACACAATGGAGGGAGATGAGTCTGGGTATTTGTTTGGGAACCAACAGCAAGTCTTTGTCAGTTGTATAAAGAACAAAGGCAAAGACAGAATCAGGCAGTGCTCATGAGGACTGGCAAACAACACAAAAGGGAAGAAACTGAGAAGTTACCAGCACTACTTCATCATGCCAACAAATCCACAGCAACACAATTTTAATGGGGGAAATAAAGATTGAGACAGTACTGGTTCAGCACTGCAAAGTCAACAGCAGAGCAGACCACAGGCTGGAAACAACAGATGTCACAGGCAGCAGGGACTGAAGCCAGGACACATTCCCAACCCCAAACCTGCAGCTAAGGGAAATTCATTCTGGCATGTAAAGACAGAACATCTCTCCAACAGCCCCCAAATACAACCCCAGATCAGATGAAGTAATATACTGTGTGTTCTGTTCTTCCCTCATCCTAGGGGTCTGTGAGGACTCCTCTCTAAGCCAGAGGAATTGGTGAAAATCCTCTTAAGTAACTAACTACTTCCCTGCTAGAGAGGAAGGTTCTGCTCCTCACAAGCTATGAAGCACCGAGCTCTCCTGTCCTAGCATGTGTTTTGACTCAAATCAAACCCACAGCAAACTCCCACCACAGGGAGCACTAGGAAGGAATTTTTTTCCTCAGTCCCTGAAAGCCCTTCCTGGCCTCAGGATCTTTCGGATACATCTATTTCAGTACAGGATCTAGCCACCACTCTGAAAGGTTTAAATGGACACATTCTCACCCTCAATTACTGCAGAGCATTATGAATGTCATTTCACATTCAGCTTTGCTCCTGACCTGCTGTTTGACTCTGGGAGATCACTCTATGTTCTTCCAGGTTCCCTCACAGAAAATTGGCAGCAGAGCCAACCCACCCAAGCCTTCAGCAGGGGAGGCTGAGACTGAGCTCTCAGGCGGGTTGGAAATCTCACTAAGGACCTGACTTCTGCAACCTTTTCCTGACAAAGTACAGCTGAGAAACAGAGCAAAAGTGAGAGCTTCTGGAGCAATATCTTTCATCACTTCAGTGTTTTTTCTCCAGGAATGTAGTATGAGAAGTATCTGCCAATCTGTTCTGTAACTCTTGATGGGCTGTGAAGACTCCTTCAGACAAACACAGAAACTTCCACACAGAGTATAGAGATACATTTATAACAGTAAACACAATTTCCAGGACATCTCCTATTTCATTTCTCTAATTACACAGAATTAGCAGAAAACTGCCATGAAACAGACTTGTAAAGAAATAAAAATAAATCAATAGCTCCACAATCCAAACAGACTTTCTTCCCCAATACAAAGAATGACTAATACTGAAGTATTTCTGCTCTTCTCTTTTTAATCTTCTTATACTCCATAAAGTTTGAAAATTCAGTCACTTAGAATAATTTCCTTTCTAAGAGGGAACACAGATCTCAATGGCCTAAAACCTGCAGAAATACAGACTCATGGAGTCAGAAAATAACCTTTTAGTACAAAACACATAATGACAAGCAACTGAGCATGGCAAATAATGCAGAGGAAGGTGGTGATTTTTTCAGTGTGAGTGAAAGAATTCAACTTTGGTGCTTGCCATATCTGAACCCCCAGTTTTGCCATGCTTTGTAAAACATGTGATACAATTTCTAATGTTATATTAAACCAATTGCAATTAAAAGATTTATTTTATGAGAGGCATAATCTAGAAATAGTTTCTTAACATTGCCACCAAATTAAAAGGCTTGGGAAAAAATTCTCTTGTGCATCACAAAAAATTGTACTCAGTAAAATTAAACCCCACAAGAGAATAAAAAGTTTTAAACAGATAAATAAAGTTTAACCTTTTAATGGGAATTGATCAAGTGAACATTCTACTTCCTTTCCTCTTGAGCTGCTCCTAAGCAAGACAGCCTCCTTTCTCTGCTGGACATGTTGGGATAAGTCTGTCACTGTATGGCAATACATTCATTTCCAGAGCATATGAACAACATTAATGAATTACAGGGTGCCCTGGGAGTGTTCTCTCCAGAAGTTAGACATACCACAAAGAACAGAGAATTTGAAAGGTTCTTCTCTTTATCTTTTCTTTGCACACCATATATTACAGCATAAACAGGTTTACTTCTTTATGATCTGCAGCTGTTCATAGAGACTAAATAGTTTCTGTTTTGCTAAGAATCTGAAGAAAAGGCCCATTTGAGTCAAAACAAAAGCCTTTGGATGCCAGGAGCAATACATTCCTAACATCCTCCTTTGATCCTGAATTTGTCAGGATGGGCAACTCCAGCAAACAATCCCCCAGGTAGGTAGGAAAAAGGCATATTTCTTTTAGTGAGGCATTCTGAAGTAATTCAGCAGAGCAGGAAAAGACTTGAAGTAGCTTCTGTAAAGGAAAGTGCTGAGAGAAATTGCTTTCCTCTACAAAAGCACTTTCCTGCAGAGATCTTTCTAGGCATTTTTCAAGCACGGATGAAGCACTTTGGTCGACAATATAAACACATCTGAGAGCCAAGCAACACACAAAGCTGGAGCTGTGACTACTCACTGAAAGGGGAGGTCAGCAATGCTCTGTTTTGCAGTCGGTATGGGTTGTGTCTTTAGCTCATCAGGTGAGAGGGAATTCTTACTAGGCTGGGCAGTGAAGAGAAGGATCTGTCAGGAGAAAGAAAAAACCCAAAAGTATAACTTTCAGAACAAATGAACTCTAATAAGCAAAGACTTCTAAAGTGTCACTGTACAAAACTGTCTCAGCTTTCAACTACCAAAAGGTTAACACAATCTACCCACCCTAGGATGCAAAAAACAATTAAAATCTTTTAGATGCACCTTTCCTTATGCCTCTCAAAATATTTTCCCTCCTTCCTGTCCCAAATGTAGAGACCCAAGCAATGTGACTGCTTAGCCATTGGGTTTTTACACTGTTAAAACTGGCAGACAGGAATGGGTCATGTCCTCTCCTCTCAACTCCCAAAGAAAGAGAAGATGTAATCATCTTGGGTAGCACTCCTCAAAACTTTTGGATCAAAACATTTTTTCTTCCAGATATCTTCACTGTGAAAAGTTTATTTTAAAGTACTCTCCAATGCCACCACTTCACAGGCTGCTTGTTTCTTCCTCTTCTTTTCTTTCTTAGTGTGCAATACTTTACACTACCTGTTGCTTCCCACATTTTTCTTCACAATTTTCATTATCCTCAAAAGTATTTTTGGAAAAGAAAAACTACCCAACACATCCACAGCCTCAGCAATTAGTTTATTTTTGAATTGTCAATGAAATGATCCAGACAGAGCCACAACTACTTGCAAGATGACCTGGAAAAGCCCACAGGTTTCATCTTGCATTATGGAAGTGCACAGTAAGAACCAGTGGTGAAGAAGTGATTGGTCATGCTGCCAAAGACATTCAAACAGGTGACAGCCACCCACTCAAAATATACACAACTGCCACAGGCTGGAGGTGGGAACAGGCAAGCAAACCACTGTCCTGGGGTGAGCTAGAACAGAATGGATTCTGTTCAATGACCTTGCTCTCCAGTCGAAGCTCCTTGCAGCGACTGCATTTCTGACGCTGGCAGTATGTTTTCCAGAAGCAGTGCCTGCTTCCAGCAGTGATCAGGCCTAATGTTTGGGTTTACTGCTGAGGATTGGGATGGAAACCAGGGCCACTGCTGAATTTCTTTTTTTTGTGACTCCTACTGAGAGGAGGGTGCAGAGTAAAAGTCTGCACTTACAGGAAGAAGCAGCCAGGACAGGTGACCCCAAAGTGACCAACTAAGTGTTCCATTCCCTACACATCATGCTTGATATAAAGCTGAGGGGCAGTTCCCTCTTGCTTCCTGCTCTTCTGTTTTTCTGGGCCCATCTTTGCTGCTTCCTTCTGCCTTTTGCTCCTGGATCCAGCTCCAGGGTCCAGCCCCCGAGTCTGACTCCCATCTGCTGCTGGAGGCCTCCCCTCACAGTATCAGTGGGGACAGTGACATAGTTACCATCAAGAGGGGTTGGGGTTCCATGATGGTTCTACATATATTTGCTTATATATGATCTACAGTTACTATTTTCATTGAAGTAGTTGTAGTTGTTTTGTTTTCCAATCCACAAGACTCTCTCACTCTCTCTCTCTCTCTCTCTCTCTCTCACTTCCCTTACCCCTGCCACAGGAGAAGAGGGGAGCAGGGTGCTGGTCAATCCAGCCTTAACCCTCAAACAGTCACAACCAGCACCACTGGAGCCAAACATTTCACAAATACCTACAACAACTTCTAAAGACAAGCTAATGCTTTCCACTGCCATGCATGCAACTTTGAAGCAATTTGTTTATAACACTGAGAGTATTTAGTGCTGCCAGCTTTATCTACTGCTTTCACTGAATTTAAATTAATGGTACTTATTTGGGGTTAAAAAAGAAGCTTGATGTACTAGCACTACTTAACTGCTGAGGTCTATCTCTCTGGAAATGAATAGGCATAATTGTATTTCAGGCCAACAGCTTTCCATAAAGCATCAATTATTTAACTAAGACAAAGAATTCGATACATGCTGTACATTTGTATGATGTAAAATCTTTAAGGCCAGAAACACAGCCTAAGATCTTCTAGGAATAGGAATCAATGTGAAAAAAACCCCAGCCTTTTAATTGGCAAATGTGAATGCTGGAATACAGATAACCTCACTAATTAGGGGTTGGAATGCACTCTGTACTTTCATAATCTCCTTATTTTCACTATTACCCTTACTTCCTTTTGTGCAATCCTACCAACCTCTGCCTCGATGCAAATTACACTGCTCTAACACACCTCCTGCTTCAGTAATTCTGGGCCATTTACAGTATGTGCTTACAATTGCCAGTTCTCTTCTGCTTTCCCTGTTTGTACGTCACTATTTCAGGAACTGCTGAATTTGGAACAGGTAAGAGCAGCAGCATCAGGTTACACTGAGGTACAAACACTGATGATCTATCAAGAAAAAAGAACAAGAAGTCATTTGTGAGAGCTAATGTCTTCCTCAAGTCAGATTCATGCAAAAACCAGCAACCAGATGTCTTAAGAGCATCTTTTAATCCTCAAGAAAGACCATCTTCTACAGACTTTTCCAACTGATTCTGGGGAGCCACTGGCTAACAAGACACTTGGCATTCCCAACCAAAGTTGAAAAGCATTTTGACTTTCAAAGCCTAAATAATTGGAGCACACAGCACTTCTGCTGAGGCTTCACTGTGGCACAGCATGCTTTCCTGCTTGCCTGGGGGGGCAGCTCGTGCTGAGCACAGTTCACCACCATGAGCTGCCCACACCAGCCCTTCCATCACCACAAGCTGTCCCACCAGCCCTTCCACCACCATGAGCTGCCCACACCAGCCCCTCCATCACTACAAGCTGCCCACACCAGCCCTTCCATCACAGCCATACTGCAAGTTTCTGACAAGATTGTCCTCAAAGGCTCAGTTCCTCAGGAAGAAGACATATGAGAATTAAGTTTATATTAAATATAAAGTAAAAAAGTGTAAATTTGCCAGCTGCAGACCTGTTAATGACAGGGGTGCCTGTGCCCAGGGCTGGAGGCTGTGCTCTGCCAAGAAAGATTGGTGCTGCCCAAGGTCAGTTCCAGCTCCAGAGGGTTCAGGCCAGTTACAGACAATTCTGTCAAGTTCTGGATGGTTCTGGAAGGTTCTGTCAAGTTCTGGCCAATTCCAAACACTTCAGGCCAGCTCCAGCCATCTCCAACAGCATCACAAGAGGACACATTACCACAGCAGAGTCTGCACATTTCCACAACTCTTCTTGACATCAGTAAAGCTGAGGAGGTTCTGTCAAGTTCTGGCCGGTTCCAGCCAGCCTATTGCAGCGAGCTCCAGACAGTTCCAGCCAGGTCCAAACATCTCAAGCCATCTCCAGTTCACTCCATCAATTACTTGGAGTGCCACTGCAGTAATTGATACTAAAATCTAGAAATTTATGCTGTAAGCTCTGGTCCTTATAACCTGCCAGTACTACTGAGATGGTGTCTACAAGCAGGCACTTGAAAACTCTGAGAGAGGGTTTGGCACACCTCATGCTCTTGCATGTCTTGCCCTTGTTAATGATTAATTAATGACTTGTGTTTCTTGGATGAAGGTTCTAGATTCCACACAGTAATGACTGAAATGGAAGATCACAGCTGCAAGCAAAGAAAAGCTACAGATCTCCACTACACAGACTAACTTGTATTTGGTCCTGGTTGACACATACCGTATGTTGCAGTCTAGTATTCTTATTTTTATTTATTTATTTACGTATTTATTAGTCACTAGATGATCTGGTGGAAGGTACTCACCTACCAAGGATAACTGAAACGCTTTCCAGCTCCTTTTGGAAACTGCTGGCCCCAGCACAGGCAGCTCCCTTCCTTCCCCACCCCCTGCCGCATCACTGCCTGCCCAGAGCCACGCAGCACGAACCACTCAGTGCTCACCGCCCCCCAGAGGCCACTAGTCCTATTTAATTGGCTGGGATCTTGGCATGGGAAGACTGAAGAACTAACAGCATGTGCCAAATTTTCACAGCACTTAGCATTATACAGCACTTTGCCTGCTGTATGCTCTGGGTGCCTTCAGCTGTAAGCTGAGAGTGAGAAACATTTTTATAACTTAAGGTATCCAGTAACTAAGGAACAAGTAAGCACTCTCTGGCTATGCCAGGGGCAGTTTAATACAGGTATTCCTCATCACACAGAAGGCTACAGCACACAGACTCCAGCTCACCTCTCTCCTCAACACTGCAGCCATGTGAACACATTAGCAGCAGTCAGCATCTTTACATGCAGGCAAAATGAGGCAACTTTACTAGCAGAGGCAATTCTCTCCTCACATCAGCAGTGAGCTTCCTCCTTTTGCAACATCTCCCCTCTTTTGAGCCATGACAGGTGCTACTGCAGTCACCAAATGAACCTGACTGGGCACTTTACCAAAATATTCTCCTTTCTGTTTTACTTCTCCTGCCACTGTCTTAGTCTCCATCAATTCTTTCATCTGGCTCTGTGATATCATCATGCATCCTCACCAAAAAGCCAGCCCAAATTCCAGTTAAGGATTTCAGTTTGGCCTTTTAAGGTCTTTACTCTTCCTATCACCCCTCCTTTTTCTACTTGTAAGTAAAACTGGTACCCAGCATTTAAAGCATGAAGAAATCCAGTCCTCATGTCAACTCACTCTGAGTGCACAGTGCAAAGTTTAAATTCAATGTACAGCATTATCACCCTCAAGAAATCTATGTAAACAAGGCTTTATAAAATATCAAACATTGATGATAAGTTGTTGACTGTTGAGAAGTTGAATATGAGTCAGCAGTGTGCACTGGCAGCCAAAAGGCCCAAGAGGGTTCTGCACTGCATTGCTGGCCAGTGGGAGAGGTGCCAGTCCCACTTCACTCGGCACTGCTCTGCCCTCACCTGCAGTCCTGGGGGCAGTTCTGGGCTCCACAATACAAGAGGGATATGAAGTTGTTGGAGAGCATCCAGAGGAGAGGCACAAAGATGGTGAAGAGTCTGGAGGGGAAGACTTACAAGGAAAGGCTGAAAGCACTTGGTCTGTTCAGCCTGGAGAAGAGGAGACTGAGGGGAGACCTCATTGCAGTTTAGAACTTCCTCAGCAGAGAGGGAGGGGTGGTTGCTGGCCTCTTCTCTCTGGTGACCAGTGACAGGACCCAGGGGAACAGCATGAAGCTGTGCTGGGGGAAATTCAGGTTGGAATTTAGGAAGAGCTTCTTTACCCAGAGAGTGGTGGAGCACTGGAACAGGCTCCCCAGGGAGGCTGTCACGGCACCAACTCTCACGGAGTTTAAGAAGCACTTGGACAATGCTCTTAGGCACATGGGGTGACTTTGGGGTTGTCCTGTGCCTAAATAGGAGTTGGACTCGATGATCCTTGTGGGTCCCTTCCAACTCTGGCTATTCTGTGACTCCAAAAAATCAGGAAATAGAGCAAATACATTTGATATTTAATATAGATGCCAATTACTGAATGTCATAAAGATCAAAATCTAACACCCTTGACAAAAGAGAGTAAAACTTTCAAGATATGTTTTTCCTCATCCTGACATTGATACAAAGAATGGAAATAAGGTTGATGAGCTTTAGGCCAAACCTGAAAGCCAAAATATTATTTTTTCCTACTAGTCAGCAAAAATATGAGAGTGATAGATTAGTAAATGGAAATTAATTGAGTTTTAGGCAATGAATAATAGTAATAGCAACAATGAAGCTTTTAAGAGCCATGAAATTATAAACACAAGTCTTTCAATATATTACAGCTGTAGAACAACAACAACAAAAATGAAATTACAAAGAAGAATTACCAATTTCTCAAGTCTGCAAGCTCTGTACTGCTTCAGAGCTGCAGTCTTTCCAAACTTCTGGCTTAAAAAATTAATGCTTTTTTCCTAATGAATATTAGCAATAATTAAAAGCAACATTTCAAATTTTCAGGAGAAGTATTAACCAAAGTCAAGAAGAACACGAATGCAGTCCTTGATGGCAACAGAAAACATCATGGCAAAACTCCACTAGCACTGCTTGTAAGAGGCAGAGAATGAGAATTGCAGCTGAATCACAGCAGAATACAAAACACAGTATATCAGAGAAGTAACTGCTCACATCTTCAAAGGCACAGCAACTTTAACCCAAATAAAAGAGAAAAGCCATAAAATGAAGAATATAGCAGCCTCTGGGATGTATCTACTGAAATACTTATCCAGAAGAGGAGGGAGAAAGAATGCAGAAGCTGAGGTGAAGCAATATGGTCACCTAAAACATGGAGACAAGGATGATTCCACAAATAAACAGAAGAAAAATGATAGAATGGAGTGACACTAAAAGTTGGTGCTTAACAAGCAGCAGCTGTAGCACCATCCCTGCAGGAAGAAGCCTCTTCCAGCATATGAATCAGGAGACTGACACTAATAAAGCAAAATTATGCTCAGTGGAGAAAAAAACCCAAACCATTCACCACCACTACTGGGTGTTTTAAACATAGTTTATATCTAGTTACAGAACTGTGCTTTTCAAACCCCTGGATAACAAACTTCAAAGAGTCTGTCCTGTTCCAGGAGTTCCTAAAACTGCAAGACAAAGAGCCTGAAATAAAATGACCTAAAAAGCTCTAGAAGAGAAATTACTAAGCCAATATTTCTCTTTGAATTTAAAAGAAAAGCAATCTGAAAGGCAAGTTTATGAAATGTTTCCAGAAGAGAAACAGTGTGTATTTAACACCTACAAAGAAGATTTCTTGTTTGAAAATAAAGGGCTGAAAAAATGTCAAGTAAACAGGAAATATTACCAATAATGGGTGAGTGAAGAACAGGCCAATTGTGAAGAATTCATTTGTTTCTCAAGAGGAAGAAAAAGGAGTTGGAAGGAGAAAGCAAAGCATCTGAGTAAGATCCATGCAAGGCACTCTGGTGGTGTGCAGGAGACCAGCAGGAAACATTCTGGGCTCTGCCTGGGCCTGCCACTCAGTAAAGCCTCAATCTCTATAACCAGCAAGAAAATCACCCTCTCTTGATACTTACTTTTGGTTTGGTTCTTCTTTTTAAGTAATTCAAGTAAGCAAAAGATTAATCAGCAGTGTCACTGTAGAGTACAGACTACAGCATAAACACCAGTGATTACTACAAGGTGTAAAGTGCTAGTGTATGTACACACAGGCAGGGACACCTCAATGAGCAGCCCAACCCAGCCAAGCCCAAGGGCTTCACTGGAATGAGATGAACTAACAGCCAAGCAGATAAAAACCAATGCAAACAATCCAGGAGATTCACTTGTGAGCATGAACACAAATCCAAGACTCTATCTACCATTACTTTGCACTGAGAGTTTCCAACTGCAAAGGATAACATAAAGAGGAGGAAAAAATTAACAACTTACAGTGGAAGTGGCAGAGTATCATTAACTTTCAGAATAGTGTAGAAGTTCCAAGATGGGCATCAGGGCAAGCAGATTCAAACATGAATAGCCAGCCACTTAGGTGAAGCCACAAACATCAGGGGAGGGGGTGAGTGAACAGAAGAGGTGGATAATCCTATTAGGCCAAACACAGGTCACCTAAGGATGAAAGAACTAGGGCAACCAGAAAGTGAATGGAACATCAGCAGGGGAGGGAGGAGACCTGTCCCCCTCAGCCATTTAGTGCTGCTAGGAGCCACAGCTGGCACACAGCTATGGCTGGTCAACACCTAAAATGGATTTGCAGCCTTGAATCATAGCACACCCTGCAAATAAAGCCTTGGTCTTTCCTTCTTTACATTGCACCAGCCACTAACGTGTAGGCATTCAAAACAGCTTCAAGCACTGAGAAACATTCCTTTGGTTGGGAGGAAGGAAACTCTGCAACCATCCACAGCACCATCACCAGGCACCACGAAAAGCACAAGTGTAATTTGCTCTGCATATAAGCAAAATTTAACATTCCAATAAATGAAGAACTACTCCAATAGCATGTGATGAAAAATCAATAGCAACTGCAAGTCCAAACACTGTCTGCCCAGGGAGGTGCTGGAGTCTCTGTCTCTGGAGACATTCCAAACCCACTGGATGCCATCCTGAGCAACCTGCTCTGGGTGACCCTGCTCTGACAGGGGAGGTTGCACTAGATGATCTCCAGGGGTCCCTTCCAACCCCTAACGTTCTGGGATTCTTTGGGTAAGTTACTACAGACATGCTTACTGAGGTAACCAGTATACTGTCCCTTTAAAAGGGATGAATAAAGTAACTCTAGGGGAGTCTCCTCTCCTTCAGAGACATAAGTGTGTTTATATAAATATATATATATATATGATTTTTTCAGAGGGATACAGGCACACACCTCTTTAAACACAGAGAGCAGCTAAACTGAGTTGCTGACGGCACATGCATTTAAAAGCCTGGACAAGAATGCCTCTGTGGTTTACCTAAACTTGCACAGGTATCCATTTCTGTAAACTGTACAGATCACCACAACAAGAATACCATGATGCACACATCTTGACATTAAATGATCAAAATCCCAGTGTGTTTGATCAGGTCTGAAGAGAAAGAGCAATACAGCTGCCTGGGCAGTCAGGAGGAACAAATCCCCTCCCAAAGGCACAGGGCACACAGACCTCCATATCCCCTCCTGTGAACAGCACTGGAAACAGCAATACAGCAAACAGTGTGCCAGCCACTTCACAGAGTATTCCCCTCGGACAGAACCACACCACTCAGAGGCAAGGACCACCACAGCTGCCAGGTATCTTACCCCAACCTTCCTGACTCTTCCCACACAGGAACCAGGGGACATCAAACACAACTAGCAGTAGTCTGGTTCAAAACATTCTTTTTTTCTTCTTTCTTTCTTTCTTCCCCCCTCCTTAGAAAAGGTAGCTCATTACCCAGCAAATGCACATTTGCTGGAGGATGCTGGGAAGACCACAGGTTTACAAGGATTTAAGCAAAGGCAAGAAAGATTCACAGAAGAGAACCCCACTGGGATTTCCCATGCAGCCAAGACCACATCCAGCTCAGGAAGTCCTGGGACCCAAAGGGCTGAAAGCCTGGGAAAGAGTAAGTGGCATTTCCATTGTGATTGCCTCTTTTACTGTCCCCAGGTATCCACTTACAGCCATCGATCTGAACCAGCATGGCCTACATTCTGTTCCTTGTTCCTTCTACTGCCTCCACCTCTAGCCAGAGACAGAAAAGAATTATTTGGCTTGATACCTACCAGCTCATCTTGATCATGCCCCTTTTGCACAGCTAAGTAAGACAAGGTGCTGTATTTTCACCTTTTTCCAGACTAGGAATCCAACCCCAAAAATCTGATGCAGTCAGAGCATCAAATGATGTATTAACTTACTTATTTAGAGCCACAGGATAGCATGAACTAGACACAGCACCCAAGCCACAGAACAAAACAAAACACAAAGAAAAAAAGGCATTATGAGATGCTAATCCCCTTCAGCAAACAGCAGACTCCAAAACCCCCTCACAGTTCACAGCTGCTTTTTGTCCTCTGACTATTTTAGTAGATCCTCTTTCCTCACACCCAGATACCACTCACTGTTTTACTGAGTGGCACAAACACCACACATTGTCAAGAACTGTTTCACCTGCAAATACATTCTCCACTCTATACATGATTAGTCTGCCTACTGTATACAGTATTAGCCATCCATCAACAGCAAGGGCTGCTGGAGAGCCATGGAGCACCTGGATGCTGATACACTGCTGCTAATGAGCACAAACCACACTTTCCACCCAGCTGTATTGTTAGGAAGTGTGGAAAACAAGAAGGAATTTTTCACTCCTTTTTATTTATCTATATTTAAAATAGCTAAATATGGCCTGAAACTGCCTTTATTCCTCTCCCCCTCCCCCCCAAATGTGAGCTGTGTTCTAACAAAACTACTGCAGTGAAATATTCCCAGCTCTAAGTGTAGCACTGTCCTAATAAAACAGTGACATAAAACCACATGGTTGGTTAATTCATGACACAAAATAAAAGGGCAACGGAGTGGCAAGCCAGAACTGCCATTTGAAATTAGGGCATATGACAACCCTAATGTGATTTGAAATTCAGATTTCTATTAGGCCTCATTAAGCAGGTTAGAGAAATTTGTCTATCTTTTTATTTGGTCTTTTTGTTTCTTTGTTTCCCTAATTACCTTTACAGAATGATGTACATAAATACATAAAAATACAGAGTTGCTAACCCTTAAAATATTTTAATATTACCTTTTATCAAGCCCTATCATCTCTCAGCTATGAAAGTGGAAAAGGCAAGAGCCCTTGCACTTCGTTAAACAACCCTCAAACAACACCACAATGATGACAACATCTGGCATATGGATGGGATATTGCTTCCAAAATCATTTCAAAGCAAGCAGTACCAAATACTCAGAGAATTCAGAAGTGACTTGCCAGTTGCCTTTTAGGTAAGAGTTATAATTATCATAAGACTGAAGCCAACTTACTTTTCCAAGCTGTAGTTTAAAGACAGCTTTGCTTTTTTCACTGATGTCCTGTTTATCATTTCTAGTCCTTGCCTCTCTCAATACCTGTCCTCTCCCAAGCTTAGGGCTAGGACCTTGATACAACACAGAATACAACATGTGTATCTGTAATGCTTATGGCTTATCAGCAGTTCCTCATTCAGGAAATCATTTCATTTCTTCATTAGTTCCAAAAGAGCCACATGGACATTCTGTGCCACAATAGGATTCACTGACTCTGGGTTATTACTGGCAAAAACCTTCTGCTCAGCACATTTATATGGTAAACATTGCAGCCTAAAAATACTTTTTTCTCTCTTTAAATGTATGTACTGATATAAAAAAAAAAAATACTTGCTTATGTTATGGGTTTGGGTTTTTTTTTTTTTTGGGGGGGGGGGGTTTTTTTTTTTTTTGGGGGGGGGGTGTTTTTTGTTTTGTTGTTTTGATTTGGTTTGGGTTTTTTTCTTGTTTTTTTTAAGCACACCTTTGGGACAGTGACAAGCAGACTTTGTATTCCCCAGATACAGTTCACCTCTGTGTAGCTGTGAGGCTAAGCAAAAATCCACCCCACCAAGCAAGGTGGACTGACTCTGCTCCCAGGTTTTCCTATTGCCAGGGCTCTGCAAAGGGGACAATCTGAAAACTTGCAGACATCTTCATTAAATACATACTGGTAAATAATACTGTGCAGGCTTTCAACTTTACAGAACACAGACAAGACTCAAAGCAACCTGTGAGCTTAAGGGCCTCAACTGAGAGTACCAGCACTTGGACACTGAATACTGGATAGCACCTAAGTGAGCATAAGTACACTCAGATAGGATTGGCAAGCATTAAAAGCTAAGTCAGTGTGAAACTATACATAGCCACTGATAAAAGCAGAGCTTAAAAGGACACTGACTGCTCCTAGCTTTGCTAATTCAACACAGTAACAGGCAAGAAGTTTGAAGAGTTTCCCCTTTACAATGAAAATGGTAACCTTAAATATCCAACCATACACGGCCAGGTCAACTTTCAGGTAGCAAACCTCTGGAGAACAGAATTAGGATCCAAACTTCAGAGAACAGAAATTCAAATGAGCTGTTGAAAAATTACTTGCTGTATCAAAGAAAGCCATAAGTTGCAGCTAGGTGTTCAGTAATTGAAACCAAATCCTGCTCATGTAAAAATCCATGACATACAAAGTGTCCAACTTTATAAACATAATGGCTAGCCATTTGTAACACCACCAAACAAACCCCCTACACCAGCATGGGACCTTCTGTAGCCATGGCTAACAAATTCTGTCTGAATGTCTGCTGGCTTTAAAGTTTTTAAATATTTTCCACATTATGATGCTACTTGTAAAGAATCCTCAAGAAACCATCCTGAGGACAGGCTGGCATCCAACTTTTCTTCTCACATAGCAGTGTTCAGCACTCAGATTTTTTACACCTTCTCCTGCTTTCACCAGAAAAGTGAATGTTCACATGTAGGCTACTGTTCAGAACTATCCTCTCTCAAGTAAGAAATCTTTATCCTGTGACATTTACTCCTTAAGCCTATGGTGCTTAAATAATACTCAGGACACATTCATGCATCACCTGCACTTCTGTGTATTACAGCATCTGAGGGAGGTGGGACTGATGAGCCTGGAGCAGAGACGGCTCGGGGGAGATCTCATCCATGTGCACACAGAACTGAAGGGAGGCTGTAACTGCAAAGAGCCCACTGACAAGACAGGAAGCAAAACAGAGACCCAGGACATTCCAGCTAAATGCTGCTTGCCAGCACAGGTGGCCAAACACTGGAACAGGTTGCTCAGAGAGGCTGTGGTGTCTCCATCCGTGGACACGTTCACCCAGCTGAAGACAGTCCTGAGCAGCCTGCTCTGTTTGACCCAGCCGAGGCAGGGAGCCAGACTACAACTCCAGAGGGGCTCCAGAAGTAGGAGGAACTGGTAGGACTCCAGAAGTTCCTTCCAGCCTCCTAGATTCCCTTCTTATTTACATTTCAGTACCATTTCTATACTGTAATCATGTGACCTGCTATTTTTTATTTCTTGAAGCTAAAGATTTTCAGTACTCATCCTCCTCTTTTCCTTTTGGTATGCCTAAAGGCAATCATTTCACACTGGCCTCAAGTGCAAGATGGAAGTTGCATATATGCCCTTGAAAATAATAAAGGGCTAAGCACTCCTTTCCTGATCTGTGCTTCCTTTCTATCCATTTAATAACACCATTACAAGGGTGGTAACCACTGCACTTGATTTAAGAAACAAGAGAGAGCAAGATAGGCAAAAAAGCAGCAGTTCAGCAGAAACAAATCAAAATCAGTCTAAGAAAGGCTGATCATTGGAACAAGGAGGAGGGAATAAAGACACACTTTTAACAGCTGTTGATTCATTTCTATGAAATTTAACAGAGGGCAGTCATCTCGAAGATATTAAATTCCCCTGAGCTCTGGGAAAATCTGTCATCTAGTAAAACAAGAGGCTGGAATTAGCATCACCTCTGAGAAGAGAAATCAGAGGCTAATCACCATTTGCTAGCTGACCAGCTGCCACTCAGCACTGAGTCACCCAGCACCAGGTAAAAGTGCTGCTGATGGTGACAGGGGGCAGGAGAAACCTGCAAAAGGTATTGCAGGAGGGTTTAAAGGATAGAGAAAAATAGGAACTGGCATTACTGTAGGGGAGAAAGGGCAAGGGGAAGATCATAGGAAATACTATGAGCAGAGAGAAACTGGTAATCCTCCTGGTGGGAGGGTTGCTGAGGGGATCAAGGATGAAGGACAGAAATTTGCAGGCAGTGAAGCTTCATTAGTTCCACTAATCACAGACCTATTTGTTTACAGGAAAGTATTTTAGTTTGTTTGTTGTTTGCCTTACAAGGATGAACAGGTGCCTTAATGTATTCTGTATGTGGAGTAACAGAGGAACAGCCAACACTGAGAGCACTCTGTTCAGGCTCAATTTATAAATGGAAAAGTGATTCTGCATTCACCAGGAAGGATAAAAATGGTATCCTGCTGTTCACAGTGGGAGACAGAATTTAAATATCCTGTAATATAATTTGGTACATCACCACATGTCAGGCTTGACTCTCCTCATTTACACCACTAAGTCCTTACACGAGAATAAATCTTTTTCATTCAAGGCAGTAACTTCTGATTTACACTGGGGCAAATGTGGGAGAGCATGAGGCCCTTTTTATCTTAATAACATTTGTCATCTACTGTTAAGTGCATTAATGGCAGATATAATCATATGTTAGCACTGTATTACAAGATAACAATATTGGCACTGGATTGGAAGGAGAAAAAATGACTTTTTGGTGTTAGGTCATTTACACCATCAGTCACAAAAATCAATTAAGAGGTGGCACTGTTCTCCAGTTTCAGCTGCTTTTTAATTAAAAGAATAAATCAAATCACAACTAAATGAAATCAGAAGCACACACTTTGGGGAAAATGTTTTTAAAGGATGGCTTGAACAGACAGTATGAGGTTCAAGGTTAGATGATAAAAGGTCACAACAAAGGCACCATTTCTTCCCCTAAAGTCACACCTCAGACTGCACCGGCAGCCATTCTCCTTCAGTTCCCAAATCCTGCTACAGACAAATGGTGTTTGGCCACAGACACACAGTTTGTAGAGGACAAGACCAACAAAGCACCAACCACGATGCAAATACTCCCTGTCTAGATGACCCTCATTAACATCTTTCAAAAGCTATTCGGTTTCAAAACAAAGACAGCCTATTTCAGGGTGTTCGGGCAATGGCTTCCAGCACCACTCTCATTTCCAAGCAGAAGAGCCCTCTGCTGTTCACCACTCTAGCTGCTTGGGCTCATACATTTCATATGCAACTGGTTTTCAGACAGACTCCTATGAAGACAGAGATTTTAATGGCTTAAAATTATTTTCCTTTTTACATCAACAGGATTTGCATTAGGGAAAACTACACAAGGGGTTTAAAGATTTGCACCAAGAGCTGAACATTTGTTGGCTTTGGTCAGAGGCTCTAATGTTGTGGATAGAGGACAGGCAGATGAATGAACATGGCTAAGGAACACCAAAAGAGCAGGAAGCTACAAATACAAACCAGATTAAATGTATAAGAACAGAGAGTGTGGAAGAGATTCAGCATGGAGATTCAAGAAGAGAGAGCATACAAAATCTCTCCATGAAGTAAACCACGAGGCAGCTACATCCTTCCCTGTCTCCACATTGTAAAATGCCATTGCTAAAGGCTTTATGCTGCTTGTGGCTGTGGCAGCATGCAGAAAGACAGAGAAAGAAAAGACAAACATACAGGGGAAAAGATGTTCCAACAGCTTCTCAAGGAGAAAGCATATACTGCATCAGTGGAGAAAGGGACAAAGAATACAAGTCACCTGCAATTCAGGCCCAAGAGGCAACTAGGAGAAAATGAAGTCAGACATCATTTGAAGTGGGGCAAAAAAAACCAACCAACCAACCAAAAATCAATAAAGAAAAACTTCCTATTTTGCTAGATTAGGTTTCAGCCCTGGACTTAAGCAGGATGATGAAATCAGGCTTCTCCATATCAGGAGATGGGTAGGGCATTCTTTATTTCTTCTCCTGAATCTTGTCTGAACCTACAGATGCCTATATACTTGAGAGCTGCTTCCTTTGATTCCCTTAAGCTTTGCAGTAATCTAGCTCTTCAGAAGCTCAGCAGGGGTACCAGGAGACTTGTCTTTCCTTGAGGAAGGAGGATGGTTTCAGCCAAAGAATATCAGTTATGTGAAGCAGCAATAAACTTCTGAGAGATACCTGCCTGGACCTGAGAAAAAACAAATTACTCCCAAGCCACTCCATCTTTTCTTGCTCTTACCTTGCCATTTAGCTCCTTCCTAAGGAAAACAATGGAGAGAAGAGATGTCTGCTTTCCCTTAAAGATTACAAGCCAAAAATGTGGGGGCTTTAGGGTAGGGTGTTTCTCCAGTAGAAAGGAACAAGAGGACTGAGGCAGTAAGAAGGATCAGTAATGCTATGAACCACAACTGAAAGTTAAAGTTGATCTCAGGCTGCCCCTAGAAATCTTTCATTATTCTTACCATTAGCATTAGTTAGACTTCTACAATAAAACAAGTATCATCCTTCAAATGGCAGGTGAAGAAATCAGCTTTCATGCTTGCTAAATGAAAGAACTGATAAAGGCTACTAAGTATTAAGATGCATCCACATCATTAAGTCTTTGCTTTCAAAAGAATTTTCATCATTATCCAGTTCCTTCTCACAGACGTTTTGGATTCATGTTAAAAACCACTTTATTCTCTTCACATTTTATATAAAGTCAGGCACTAGACCAAGCTAACCTCCAGTGTTTTGCTGAAACAAAAGTAGTTTGGGGATTATTAGGATCAATCTTCTAGTGTATTACATGAACTTTAATGTCATCAATAAAAAGTGGAGGGGGGGTGAGGATAATCAGGCTTAACAGGTTTAGCTAAAATATAGCCACTAGCATTCAACCACATGGCAACAGTTCCAAGCTTTCTGCAACAGAAACTCACCACCATCTCTGCTGCTGCTACACAATGTCCATTTTATACACACACAAATATGGCCCATTTCAGAGCCAGGAGAACAAGGTCCAACATAGATCCACACAGCTAAAATGACCCTGAAATAACTAAAAGATTAGCAGGTCCCCTTCATTTTTCTGCTCAGCTGAGACACACACATAACAAAAATAACTCAATTTAGTTCTGCTTTTCCAGCAATAGGTGGCACTATCAAATGCCACTTTCCTAAGGATCTATTGTGCACCACACTGTCGTATATTGAAGGGGAACATCTGCAGGGAAACATGGCTAAGTTTCTGTTCCTTCCTCCTTCCCTTCAACAGAACAGAAAATACATCTTGCAGTTGTTTTGTTTTCTGTTTGACCCTGAAGAGAAACACGTTGTTATTTTGAAGAGCATGCTACTTCAGAGAGGAGGCAAGCAGATAAACATGCTACATGCTCTAGCAATCTGCATGATAATACAAACCCAAGAAAATTAGTTTTACAATAGGTATCCTTTCAGCACTCTCAGCTACCTTGTTGTGACCTGTTTTAATACAGAGCATTACTGGTTTTTCTTTCAATTGCCACATTTTTCCAGATTTGGAGACAATATGCATGGCTGGCAAATAGCACACCTTCTCAGCTTGCAAAACAAGCCCTTTGCTACTCTCCCCCTTCAACTTCTGACCATCTTGCTCTTCCAAACTCACCAGTTTCATTCTGTGTGCAACATTCAGCCTCACATGCTGCTAGCTTTCCTTCTCCCACTAGCAGGATGCTGGCTCTGCAGTCCTGATTTCAAGAAGATACTTACCAGCTGCAACCCAGAGTCAGAATCCTGAGCTCAGTATTTCTGAGGCTGCTGATGTACCTAACATTTGTTTGAGATCTGCCACCTCTCCAGTGTAGCTGCTGAAGTCCCACCTCCGGTATAACATGCTTCTCACCTAAGGGATACACTTCCCAGGAAAAAGAAAAGTATGCTAGGCTAACTCTCTTGTATTTTCATTTCTTTTGTTTCAAAGTAAAATGCACTTGAAGCCCAGAAACAACTTCTGTTTGTCTGAAAACAAGGAAAGAATTAAACACCAGAGCTGCTCTCTTGTGTCTTTGGGTTCTTACAGCAGAAGTATTAAACCAGTCTTAAAATTACTACATGTCATTAGGCAACCTTCAAGTCTTTCTCCCCTGCTCAGCCACATCTCTGCCAGTCCAGAGCAGTTTCTACTGCAGAGCATGCCCAGGCTCCACTGACAGTGCCTGACACAAGCTTCCCTTGCCATTGTCCACTCTCCTTAGCCCTTCATTATCTTGCCTGCTGCTCCTGCAGGATAATGAGACACTTGGCCTCTGCCTGGGACTAACACATTTTGCTACAGGGCTTCTTTTAATTGAAACTCCTAGCATATACTTTCTGTTTTGGAGCAACAGCCAAACATTCAGGAGAGATTTTGTTTGCCTCCCCAACTGGTAGAAGGCAAAAAGTAAGGATGTTTTCAAGCAGGGGGTATGCAGCTAAAACAAAACAGAACCTCCTTGCTGAACCAAACTTGGAGATTCTCACTGGGACCTAAGAAACACTGACTTCAAGTTCTGCTCTGCTGAGAGATGCCTTCTGCCAAGAAATTCCCCACATATAAACAGTTTGAATAACAATGAAACAGATATGAAATTGCTGGTTTTTTTCACCTGGGGGTTTTTTGGTTGTATTTTCTTTAAACAAACAAACTGCTTTGTGACTTGGTACCCATGTAATGATTTAATCCCAAATAATCAGAATGAATTCTTTTAACTACAGAATGATTTAGAGCTGAGCTTAGCCAAAAGCCAGCAATCAGCCCATAACTACAGCAGATGTTTCCCCAGCTGAAGTCACTCAGTCTAATTCTCTTACCCAGTGACAAGAAACCAGACATCTAGGACTCAGGAACTATCATATTTAGGTTCTTAGTGATAAGAAATTGCTACTAGAAAAGTTATCAGGCATGAAACTGTCACACATTTAAATGAGATGATAGCTTTGAATAAAAAATGTCCCCCAAAAGGGCAGCAGATTTTGTTTCAAAGGCTTCATCAAAAAAAGTCTGAACTGCAGAAATATTCAGTTCCTTTAACTCCAGTTGAACAAGGGAAAACAGCCAGTCAAGACATCTATCTGGCTAACAGAGCAGCAGCAGCCAATATGTGCAGGAAAAAAAAAAAGACAAAACCAAAACCAACAACCCCATATAGAATCTTGATGTACTGGGCAGAAACTGTTACTTTCAATTAAGATAAAATCACTAAATTTTGACATTAATCACATTGATTTTTGTTTCATTGAGTTCTCAGTTCCATTGCCTGCATGTCAGCAGTAAATCCTACTAATAAATATAATTACCATTAGAGTTCCAGTTCATATTTTCCTGTATCTGTTTAATCTGTGTTTGTGTAGCATTTTCTAACACAGTCTGGTTGCTCTGGCCCCAGACATACCACAAGACTGCTTCATTCAGTGCCAGAAGTAAAATAACCTTGGCATAGGTGTATAAACACAGGAAACCCCAGGCAAGAGTATGCAGTCTGCAGCTCCTTAAAGGACTCATGACTGGCACTCAGGTCTGCCAGTCACTAGTGCTCAAGCAGCAGGAGGAACTGACCAATGGTCAGGAGGCAACATCCATGGACAGACTTGATTCTGACCCATGAAAAGAGACAGACTTCTCCTGATGTGCAGAAGGCGTGTATGCCAAGCAGTGAGGTCTGTGCTGGAGCAGCAACAGCCACTTTGGCTCCAGATCCTTCCAAGAGCTCTTAAGCCTGGAGACTTTAGGCTCAGCAACCACCACAGCCAACATGGTACAAGCAAGCCCAGGGTTGCTTGGCTAATATTTGTAACTCTTGATTGCTTTTCACTCTGCCTGGGTAGACTGTCTAGTAGGTGTACATAACTATAAGCTTGTTTGAACTCTGGAAATGTCCCTGGTGTCTCAGTCAGCAAGCTCCCATCACAGTGACTCCCCAGCCCCCTAATAACAACAGCCACCACATCTTCTGCCCCACTGACTCGTAGTACTGTCCCAAGGGAGATGGTGCTGTGACTCAAAAGTGAGCAAGCAACCTCAGAGCAGTGCTCTCTCATTTATTACGAGGAATACAGTAGGTTAAGAATGAAAAGGCAGATTTCTGCTGTGCAAGAGAAGAACTGTTACAGCAGAGATCAGCAGGCATGCTCTAGAATAGTGTCTAAATTGTCATCCTGATTTACATACAAGATGATTGTGGACAGCATTATATGTCCTAAATGATGACAGTTGTCTACATGTAGATGATCAAGGTTTAGCTGCTAAGGGCAGTAAATGTTGCACTGATCATTGCTGCAAAGCCAGCTAATCCCAATAGCTCTTTCTCAAAAACCCATAAAACAGAAAGACATACATTATCTTCACTGAGCAATTAAAAGGAAATCTTATTTATGAAAGTTTGGGTTACTCCAATATGCTTTAAAAAACAAGAGCAGCCTGCATAAGCAATAGTCTTTTAGGGGACTCCTCAAAATAAGCCACTAGTAAATCTTCCCTGCATGTGGAACAATATTAAATTTCAGCTCTGCCTCTAGCATAATTAAGCACCCACAACAGCATAAAACCTTCATTAAATTATGGTGTTTGGAGAATTTGTCTTCAGATATGAGGTTGATATTTCAACTCCATCACAGCCTGACTATTGTGGGGTGGGAGGGAGAGGACTGGAGGGGTAGGGAAGCCACAGAGTAAGAAAAGTGTCATTGAGCACTCCACTGGGTACTGCATAATCAGTAAAGACAACAATTAAATGCCCATGTGCCTGCCACTTTCCTCAGGAGAGAAAATAAAGTAAAATGAAAAAAAGACCCCAAAAGAGCAAGCTAAGGACACTAAGTGCTACCTCACTAGAACAATGATTACCTCATTCCTTCTTATGCCATTCACTGAGAAGTTATTTTTTTCCCATCAACAGCCCTCTTCCTGGGGAGAATAAAACCAAACCAAACCCAAAAAGTTCTTTCTAAAATAAGGAAGCAACAGAAAGGCTGGGTTATGTTCCCACTCGAGAGCTGCAGCACTCCAGTCACTGCTGTGAGAGCATGGTCTGGCTACTGGGTGAGTGACGTACAATGCTGGTTGCACTTCAGCAACGGGAACAATATCTATCACCTCCTCAATCCAACCACCATGGAGGTCATCTGCTGCTCCATGAAGATCCTCCTCATTTTGTTCATGGTTGCCTTCAGAGTTCCTCATGTCCATAGCCTCCCTCATTCTTGAGCAGAGATCCAACTGATGCATGTATCTAACACTGGATGGTCACCACGGCCAGCGTGTGCCCATGGCTGAAGGCATCCCTGAAGCTACTTTGGCATCAGGCCATTCATCCCTAGAACCAGGTGCCATGTGCTGAACCCAAACATCCAACTTTCTGTATGGAATTCAAACTTCCTGACCTGACTATCCGGTGGCCACAGCTGGGACCTGCTTAAACATTTCTGGTGCATGAAAGTGACACCAAATAAAGCTACAGGAAACTTGAAACACAATATCTACTGAATGAACACAGAAAACTAATTCATTTTTTGTTATGACCAGTCAAAACTAACCTTAAGAAAGATCAAGCTGGTTTTATCTTGATTTACACCTTAAATAAAGATGGCACTGGAACAGGTTTATACTGGAATTGTCCTTACTCTTAGACTACATTCAAAAACCCTTTCGCTTCTGTGTATACCTCCTGACTATGCAGAAGAAGATTATCTGACATTCAAGTTTGGAGTTTTTTTTGGAGGCCAAGCACAGAAGGCAGGCACCAAAACGGCAACTTATCTGCAGAAATATGAGATACTAAACTGATTTGTCAAAAATCCAGTTTTTTCAAGACTTTAGGATTGAACAAAGTGCCTCTGGAATCCACGTAGCTCAGCATGTTCTTGGCAACAAAACACTGTCCCTTCAAATACTTTCATGTCTGTCTGTTTTACAGAAAGCACTTTCACTATGGTAGTAACAATAGTAGTGGGTTTTGGTATGGAAAAAACACTGTAAACCACAAACCCTGGAACTTGTACAAATATCTGTCCATCTATCATGACTTCTGGAACATCTCACACCCTCCTTCCTCAGGAGATTCAGAACTGCAACACGCCTGGAGTTCCCATTCAGCTTTAATGGCCAGAAACTGACCTCATCTACTTTTCCAGTCTATAAAAAATTAGCATTAAAATTTACATGTAGAATTTTCTCCTACAGCATGCTTGTATTTCTGAATATGGGGTAATGAAACACTTCAGAGAGCCTACTATAAACATTACTGTGAAACAATTACTGTCAGTTTAAGACCTTCAGGATTCTCTATATTACAGGAGCTCAGAAAGGTAAGGATATCTATGGATCTGCCTTATCACTTCAGCTACTTACAATCCACCAACACAATTAGATTGTGTTCTGGCTCGTCTCCATATCATGCCACCTTTGAAGCCTCCAAAGACAATTTACAGCAATCAGCATTTTAGAACATAAATCTTCATCTGCTGAAATCTAGAAAGTGTGTACATTAAAAACAAGCTTGTGCTATTAAGTTGGAATAATAATTACTTTTCTGTATTTATCTCCCAACGTTAGTACAGCCAAATAAGGCAAAAAAGCAAATGTTAAAAGTACTCATTTACAGACATTCTCTTTATAATGAGAACAACAATAAAAGCTATTAGATGGTACACAGCCAAAGGAAAAAGCTTTTCCTTTAGGTCAAATGTATCAGTACTAGCTTGTAATAATCAAAACAGAAAGATTACTCCTTTAAAATCCTTTAATTCTTGACATCCACAGTTCTAATCCTCAAGTCATTGTCGAAGGCCACTTTAATGTTTGTGTTATACTATTAAATTTTGGTGTCAAGACTTCTTTTTTCCCCCAGTATTAAACCACTCATGCTTCACTTTAATAATTTATGTCATTTTAGAAGCCCTTAATTTAATTAAAACCTTGTAAAACTAAGCAGGTTTGACTTCCTTTTCTGTATGCAAAGGAAGAGAAGAACATTACTTGGATATTTTGTTTGAATAGCTTATTTCAAAATTTATTGTAGGTTACTATCATATCCAGAATAATAAAGATATATTTGTAATTACTTTTGCTCTCAAGAACAGGCTAATACATATTCCATCAATATTACGATCCCCTTGGATGGAGAGAAGCTAAATGCTAACCCAAACAGATTTTAAAGCTATAATTACTTGGTAAACAAGGGAATCATACTAAATAATTCTACATTGAGATCATTTCAAATGAAACTACAAGAAGTTTTCAAGATCCCCTGCACTGCATTTCTTCCTCTCGCTCCTGCTTGCTGCAGTGTCATTGAGCATATCATTATCCCAGTGACATTGCTCTCCAAATGTGCCTTGCACAAAGCAGGCAGGCTTTGCACACTCTACTCTGCTGCCTTCCTTCTCCCCCCGGTGATGAAGCACAGATAAAGATACAATGCCACTTCACCTACACCATATTAAACAGCAAAATGTGGCTTTGATGATGCAGTGCCCAACTAAAAAGCAACAAACCAGGAGGTCGCTCAGGCAAGGTCGTGCAGAAAGATTAGGAATAATCTGCTTTAAAAATATTATTAGGGCTTTTTGCTTTGATGTCTGGAAAAGGATCTCTGGTTGGCTGAATAATAGAAAATGCTGTCAGCAGCATAAAAAAACCCCAAAACCAACACCACCCCCCCAAAAAAAAGTAGCAAATACCAAAAAAGATATTTTTGTCTGCTTTGCCCAATCAGTCATTACAAAACCCCTCTTCATTTAAAAGGACTCATGACCTCCTCTGCGAAATTTAGTATTTCAGTATCGGCAAGAAAGGATCTCCTTGAAAGACCAGAAGAGAACAGTGAATACACAACACAACCAAGTCTCTCAGAACAGTCTTTCAAAAAAAGGATCCAGGCTGTAAAGACTCAGAATTTCACTAGAACATTTAAGATTTTCTCTTCTGAGCATTTCTTGCCAAGCCCAAACCACATCAATCGTGAGCTTTGCTGAATCTGCAGGTATTACTGTTGAAGGCCTTGGTACATCACACCCCTGTTTCACGGTGAAATCACCTGCTAACACCATAGTTATTCAGAGGCAGCATTCATTATTTTGCATTGGCAAGAATTTTCAGTGTTTCACAGAACCAGAGGATGTCAGGGGTTGGAAGGGACCTCGAGAGATCACCTGGTCCAAACCCCCTGCCAGAGCAGGATTCTTCCCTGACCCACACAGGAATGTGCATGAGTAAGGGCTGCACTTTCTGGGCCTGACCCAAAACTTCCCAAGGTGCTTAAAAGCTTTTCCAACAAGTCCACTGGACTTAAACAGAAGACTAAGGCAGCAATGTTACCAGGGATGTACAAGGGTCATGGGTTAGTGCCGTGGTGGTGACAGACTGATGGTTGGACTTGATGATCTAAGAGGTCTCTTCCAATCTTAATGATTCTCTGAAATTTGGCCTGAGAGAAGCAGGAGCACTGGAAGCCTTACCATGGGGAAGTAGAGGATAATCACAGTCATCCAAATACTTCACTGATAGGGTAAGAACTGGTTATGCTGCTTTCTAAACTGCTACAAAATGATGCTATTGTAGAATGATGTTACAATTTTGTATTCTGTTGCAGATTTTAAATCTTTAATTAGACTAGAGAATAGCAAAGATGAATCACACCTTATTAAAAACTTAAATTTACCAAAAAAAAAAAGAAGTCAAACCTTGCCATGAAGCTCCTTGTGCATGCATAGTGCAGAGAACATTCTGTACAAGAAAAGAAGTACAGCAGTAGACAGTGTTTTAGTCCCTTAAGTGGCTCTAAAACATTTGGTCAATGTTAAAGAAATTTGAAATCCTGATTTTAAATGAGTTTGCTTATCTAGCTCAATACCACCATCAAAACCTGCCCTACACTCTCCTACAATCTCAGGACCAAGTCCTAACAGGGGCTCTGACTCTATCACAGCAGACATGGCCAAATCTTGTCTTGAGTCGATAACTGTATTTGACAATCGCTCCTGCAGTCATAAAGCCTCTCCTTGCAGTGTTGGCCCAATGGAAGTATAGCTAATCAAAGTCCTGCTTCTCTCCACCTTCTTTGACATACCTCCAGCAGAACACAGCATCAACCTCTTAAAGACCAAATCCATCTGAAGTCATCAGGAAGCTCTTAATTTACCTCTAACTAACAAGCATTTGCTCAAAATAAGGACTTGCATCTTTTCCCAAGTTCAGCTCACCACAGATACAGGTTTATAGCAACAATTACTACCAAGATTACATCTTCCCCAAAAGGAATTTCTTCTCCTGATGTCCAAACCTGGCATTCTGAGAGGAGCTGGCTTCTCCCAACTTAGTGGGGGTACAGCCAAAATTGCTTTATGTCTCAACATGATAAGCCCATGCCCTAATATGCAACCAACAAGCAGTCACTGCTTCAAGGAAAAGCCAAATTAATAACCCCCACATATTAACCAGCTAATGCTTAAAAAGACTACCTAAAGATTTTGTTTAACCCTGAGGTAAAGCAGTAGTGAGAAACTAAAGAGGTTCTTCTTCTGAAAATCCCACAATTTGACCTTCTCTCTGACAAGAGAAGGGACATGCTGACCAAGCTAGTGAAGCACAGTCTAGCTAGATAAGTAAGGAATAAAGGGAGAAAGCTATTTTCAGAAGACTCCATCCCAGAATACTCTAAGGAATCACAGTTAAAATAGAAGAATGCCCTGTCTTGAGGTCTGCAGGGACATGGCAGCAAGTGGCTGGACCAAACAACATCCCAAAGTTCCTTCCAAACTAAATGATTCTATTATTTTATGGACTAAACCTTGGAGTATTTAAATCTAGAAAAACCATAAATGAGTAGGTAGTGCACTGCTGGCCAGGTTTCAAATTCAAATTCAGCTTGACACGTGGGTAGAAGGTTTCTGAGAAATAAAAGAATTCACAAGAGTCAGAAAAAGGGCAAGATTTTTCCTTGATGCAAAAACACTCAACTGCACACACACAGATGAGAAACAAATAATTCTGCAGAAAAAAAGCTGCTAGCTGTGGCAGATCACAAGCTGCACATGAATCAACAATACCATGCTGCTCCTCACTCTCTAAATATATATTGTTTATATTTATATAGGGCTCTATAGACAAGAAAACAGACTCTGAAAAAATCCCTTCCAACTCTGCTGAGTCACAGTTCTGCACATTGTTTGTGACACTGCACTTCCAGAATGAGGAAAGCCAGACAAGGTCCAGAAGAGTGCCACAAGGATAATCAGAGAAACAACCTACAGAAAACCAGACTGAAAAATGTCTAGCTGGTTTAGTCTAAAGAGGAGCTGACACAACAGAGAAAAGGGATGGAGCAAGACAACACACTTTCAACTGCATACAATGCAAAAGTAAAAAGGGAAGGAAGAGTTTTATTCCCATCATGTGGTATATTAAGTTAGCAACAGTAAGAAATCTAACTGCACAAACCAAAGTAAAGCTTGAGATTATGAAATACTCTCTAGAGACAGGGAAGACTTGGGTATGTGGGATAGAACTGGTAGGTGGACAGATTCACCACCATTGGAGGCCTTTAAAAATGGCTTAGCCAAATACCAGATAAGAATGACATTAAAGAGACTGCATCCTGTCCTCAGGCAAGAAATGAATCAGAGTCCCTCTTAAAGTCATCTCCAGTCCTATTTTTATATGATCCTATCACTTCTACTTGGCTGGAGGTTGCAATGTTATCTAACATTGTATGACTCCCTTATAACTGCAAACATTATTTGGGGTTGCTTGCAATCCACTGCCCTTAAAATCCTTCCCTCCAACAGTGGGGCTCATGCCTTTGAGGTCATCCAAGCACGCCCTGAATCACAATAAACCAGAGGCAGTCCTCATGCAGAGAGGGGTTAACAGGTAAAGTCCAATGTGAAGCCCACTGATGCCACATGCTAGAACTCAGAGAAGAGTGCTGGCTGTAAAACACACTTGTTGTGCATTTTTGGATCAGCTCTGATCTGCAGAACAGCCAAATGCTGACGTTCAGCGTGAGGGTTTTACAGCATCTCAAAGCCTTGCAGGAGCCTGCATGTGGCAGGGGGTTGGAAGGTTTATCACACTCCTCCCTCAGCTGGGAAGGGAATCACACAGAGACTGAATCTTTTATAGTCTTCAGAAAAAAGTGGTTTTTAAAAGAAATCTGAACATTCTCCCTTTTCCCTCAGGTCCTGCAATGATTTGTATTAAAATGGTGGAGTTTTTCGTTTTGACAAGGTTCATCTTGGACCAAAGCAGCTCATTTATAAGCACAGCTGGTTAAGAATTCAGCCTGTCCCAAAGCATCTGACTGCCTCCTGCGAGGTCTGGGATTTCATGGCAATCATATTATCCCATTAGGAAGTCCTTAGGTTAAAAAAAGTGACTGTATCAATAAAATCTACATGTTGTTTCCCACTGACAGTAATTAAGTATTTCGGTTTAATCAGTGGGAAAATGCACAATTAGTTCTTTTCAGAGCCATTACAATTTTAACTCAAAGGCAGTAATTCAAAGATTCAAGTTAACTTCCCCACACCCTTTATGTGGGAACAGAGGAACCCGAAGGCAGCTGTGTGCCAGCACTGAGCTATATTCTCTTCAACATTCAGCCACATATTTTGGCAACAGCAAACACAACAGCACTGGGTGTGAATCACTCGTTTGTTTGTTTCTGCTTTCTTTCTGATTTTCAAGTAGTCAGGAGTGAAATCCTGTGCTCAGCCTTTCCAGCATTATGTCATCTCCAAAACAAGAGACAGCTCACCCCTAAGAGCTGCAACCTGAACCTGTGCCACAGAGAACAGCTCTGCCGTGCCACCTCATGTCCTTTCTTTTTAGGAGTCTCCACATGTAACACTTCCTCCTTCTCAGCACTCATGCTCTCTGTTTCATTTGCAGGTGTTCAGGTGCACTTGACCTTCAAACCTCTACTTTAGGCATGAGTTTTACAAATTTCTGAGCCTACACTTGCCAAAACCTCAATGCTCCTATGTTAGACACAAGCACTCCAAGCAAGATTTACTTTATACACTTTGCTGGCAAAGCTCTTCTCAAAGACATCATTCCCAGTGTCCCCATTTCCAAGATTTTCCCTCTTTTTGCCCTAAGTCATACAAAAGAATCAAAACCATTCTTCTGGCCTCTCCCACCCTGTTCTACACCTTCATCCTATGGGCAGTGCTTTGCTGCTCCCTGCTTCTGTCCCAAGTTCCCCTTACCTTAAAGAAAAACTTGCTGCTTTTTTTACACATCTGGGTTAATATTAAGAGGCCTAACATCATCTGACTGCCAAGTGAGTCAGCATAATCATCATGTGCCTGAGACTGAATCTAGATAAAAGATCTTCACAGTCTTATTCAATGAGAGCAGAAAATTCCTCCTTGGCTCTGCTTTTTCATGCCTGTATTACAGTCTCACTCTATGCAACTCCAATTTTCCTCAGGGAATGTATATTTTTTTTCCCCTGTTCTTCTGAACATAATACTAATCCCATCATGTATTTGTCATGCCACTCTGAGGGCTTCCAACACTTCTCTGTGCTTTCTACAGAAAACAAAGCACATCTTGTTATCAGACACTTAAAGGCTACTAAGGTGATGACCTCTGCCACCTTCCCCGTGGTTGTCAGCAGCAGGACACCCTCCTTCTGCTAATAGCCTTGCAATCCACAGACACCATTTGGTTTTGCACAGCAGCTCAAGTCATCATGTTGAATGGAAACTTACCAAAGGCTAAAATCAACTCCCAAGAAAACCAGAGCACAGCTCTCCCCCCCCATCCTGCCACTGCCTCCTTCCACAGACACCAGTGTCACATGCAGACACTCTCTGAAGAGCTGCTATGTAACTAAACCTTTTTGGTTTTTTGAAGGGGATTTAAAAGAAGACTTCAATTTAACTTAAAAAGGAAATTAAAATTTTGGCAGGGCTGGAAAATACAAATCCAGGCCACACTTCAAAAAAGCCCACAACAAAACAAAACAAGCAGAAAGGTGACTGCAACAGCCTTTACTTTTGCTTTATTCAGTAACTACAAAAAATTTCCAGTCTGAGATGAAATCATTTTATCTTTTCATCTAAAAATATAACCTCTGCTTTAATAGAAAACTTTTTATACTGGCTGCAATGCTAACACAAGTGATGGGAGTTTAAAGACAGAGAAGACAGGCACTTAAACTCCCTGTAAAATGTCTAAAGATGGTTTTCTTAACCTACATCCAAGTCTGAATCAGCCTTGAAATATTTCCCTGACTAGAGGAGAAAATGCAATCTCTTAGCAAGGGCACTTAAGCTGGCAGCTTCTTGTTAGAGGGCAGGGCTGCCCCTCAACACTAGGAATTACTGGGAAACATGAGGGATCATCAGCCTGAAGAACACTGGGAAAAGGAACTGGGAAAAGAGTGGAAAGCATGCAGAGCCTCTCTGTGGGCTCTTCAGAAGGCACTTCTACCTTAGTGAAGATAGTGAGCACTGCTGAGGTTGAGACTCACTTGCCTGGGACTTGTCAGTCCTTCAGCGGCGCTGCCGAGCCCCAAGCACTATCGAGGTTCCAGACAGGGACTGATGCACAGAAGGAGGACAGGGAAGGTAAAATATGGAACAGCACGGACTGTGGAAGGTATCTGCCTCTGCAAAACATGCTAGAAAAGAGTGGGGAAAGTCTCCACATTTCCAGTACTGCCAGAACAGTGAACATTAACCAGTTCTTTAAGAACACGAGCATCACAACGCTGGCCTGGGTCACCCTGCTTATAAGTTCACAGGTGATTAGTATAAGCCTGGCAACAGGTGTTCAGGTGTCAACCCTAAGTCTGCTCTTAAAACACTTTGAAATAAATATTCCTACTAGCCTTGTCTTGAAAAAAAGCTGCCTCTCTGTGCCAAAAATAAGCTTCATTCTTAGGCCAAAATGTCATCTTATCACAAGTCATAAAAGCAGTATGAAAAAACATATCTCATTCTGGCTAGCCTTTACTTTCTATACATATTTAGCCTCCAACTTAAAGGAAAAACAAACAAACAAAGATTCCTCAACAATCTAGACTAGCATGTGATTGTGCCAGAAAAACTGACAATTTAATTTGTCTAAATTTAGTATGTGGGAATAAGCACATTTTAGTGGAGCCTAAAAATAGAGCTTCCAACTTAAATTGAAAGGACAAGTAATTTTCCATAAGTACAACAACTCCTGCAGACAAGTCTGTCACTTTTACCAGGCAGCTTAGTACTTTGGATACAGTTCAAGGTCAAGGAGCAATCCTAGTTCATCTAGCCTGACCTCCTCTACATCAACATGCTGTGGCATTTCACTTGATTCCTTCTGGTTTGAGCCCAATGATCCATCTTAAACTATGGCAGAAGTCCTAGTTTGATCTAAAGATTCAGAGAAATGGATAGATCAACATTTCCTTTGGTGCTTGATCCCCATCCTTACAGATCTGTCCATCACTCACTATTTCTCTGTCTCATAGGGAAGGATTGTTTGGGTCCTCTCTTGTATTTGCAGACAAGCAGTGCTGATTTGTCAGCTTCTGAGGTCTGAAGTTTCTCATTCTTCCATTTCTTATGAGCTTCACTTAACATGCCTGTACTTCTTGAGTGTAAAGCTTAGCATCTGACTGAATCAGACTGCATTAAGTGTGAATCAGGGTAGGATCAGTACAGATAATTCTCTATTCCTCCCTGCCCTAATTATTTACCATTTTGGTAATCTTTGTGTCATCTGCAAAATTTCTCCCAGTTCCACAGACTTCAGATCAATGATGGAACTGTAAAATGGTGTCAAGCACAGTGCTGATCCCTATGAAGCTGAACTGTATTATTATGAATAATTTTTTAGGTTTGTCAGCTGGCTAGTTCTTAATCCTTTTAACTTGTGTGTCACTGATACAGGGCAGGGCTATTTTTCAGACTGCAACGTCATACAATGTGAAGAACTATCTTTCTGAAAGGGCTGTAACAGCTACACCTTCAACTTCATCAGCCAAACCTTTCAACTCCTTTAAATATTGAAATTAAGCTTGCTCAGATTCATTCCTGTAAAGCTACACATACTGAAAATCACATCCCTATTGCTTATGTCTTTGGAAAGATTCCCAAGATCCTGCCCAGGACTGATGGCTGGATGTTCCATCTCTAGTTATTCCAAGTCTCTCCATGCCCATCTCCAGAACAGAAGATTTCTGAACAGAAACAGACCCAGAGAGACTTCAGAATAACTAGGGATTGAGTATCTGATCTTACCATGCTCTTACAACCAACTGCTCTTCCCATCTCCTCTCCTGAACAGAGTGAGACATGGCAAGAGCAGTGCTTGGTGGGAGTGCTGACACATTAATGCATGTCACTGGTTTGTGGTAAGTTCTTATGATATTAGGATACAGGAAAATGCCTTTGAAATTTATGTCCACTGTAGGTAAAACATGTTCCCTTCCTCCTTCTGACTACACTTTCTGAACCACCTACAGAGGCTGGACTAGATGATCTTTTGAGGTCCCTTCCAACTCCTAACGTTCTGTGATTCTGTGATCGTTAGTAAGGAGACTCTGGCAACTCAGCAAGAAATTCAGTAAGAATCTGAATGCTCCTCACTTTTCTGACATTCAGATGTCAAATAACATCCAAATACTGCCCTTTAGTATCATTTTTCATTCACTCACTTTGCTGTCACAAGGCCAGTGAAGAGCCTGCCAAAGAGAACACCTTAAACTGTGCTGAAGTCAAGAAGTGGCAGAAGGCAGGGACACGTTCAGAGGAAGGCCAGGGATTAAACACATTTTGAGGTCGTACTGACCATCCAAAGGGTCAGGCAGATGCCTCAGCAGCATGGCTCAATTATCATTCCACCCAAAGAACCCCAGACATACCAGTCCATTTAGCACTGCTCCCTATCTTAAACTGCAGGTAGCAGCCAAGTTAGTGGTGGCGACCCTGATGATAGTGCTTGGCTATTTGCACCCTCAGTCTAAGAACCTGCTTTGTGACAGAGCTAAGTCTGCTGCCTTTCCACCTCTCCCAGAGAACCACATGCATCTCCAGAGCAACAGCACCAAGAGTTTTCTCTGAAAACAGTAATAAGTATGGAAAGAAAAAATACCATGAAGCTATCCATATTTGATTGATTCTAATAGTTCCAAACAAGTCTTCATTACCCAGTGCTGCTGAATTTTTAAACAAAGACCCCAAACATGCCATCCCTCTTAATGCTGCCTTGCACCTTCCTCCCCTGTAATCAATCCTAGAGCAGACTGCAACTCAATGTGAGTGAAGGCAGCAGGCTGAGCTGTATGTAATTACCCATTTGATCCTATTAAGACACTGAATTCTAAAATTACAAGGCTGAGAACTGTGCATTGGTACACTGCCATAGGCATAGGTACTCAAGCAACATCAGTCTGAAAAGCTACCTACAATTAGTAGTTCAACTCCTCTAGAACAAACAGATCTGTATTACTAAACAGAATACACTACAGTCATAGAACTGCTATGCACAACTGCAGTGCTTTACACAAGGTTAATGCAGAGAACAACACAAAGTAAAACTCTAGGAATGCAAAATACCCAAATACAGAATTCTTTTTAAATGTCACTAATAAGAACACTAATAAACAGGTATTAATTTGACAGGAATGTATAAGATACATGTGTGAATTAAATTTACTTTTGAGGAGTTTCAAGAAGTTGATTTTTTATTGTTGAGTATCTGAAACCTCTAGATAATCAGTTTTAATGAAAATTAGAACAGCACAGCCCATGTTACAGTACTGAAGCTCAGATAAAAATATTCATCACCACAGAAGTGTACAATAAACTGCCTGAGCAAAATTTGGCACATTGTGTTAACAGAAATAGTAAGATAATTAATTTACAATCTCAAGGAAATCTAGTTACTTATCTCAACTCACCAGGAAAAAACCTTCATTCTGAGAAGAGTACACACATGTTACCACAGCTTTCAGATAAAGAGCTCTAGCAATCATTTTATGCTCCTTTATATCCTTTTGTTCTTTGCCACCCCATCTACAGACACAAATAGTCTTCTGCCATTAACAAAGTGCAGAATTATTAATCATAAATAAGCCACATTTACTTTGAACTTTTTTTTTCTACTAACTTCAATATATTTCTTCAAATACAGCATAAGAGGCAAGTAGATCAGACTCATCTAAGAGCCAGAAAACATTCTACACCACATGTCCAAAATATGACTGGGTTCCATCTTCCTCCCCCCAAAATAGTCAGCTCCCTTACTAAGGGGAAATAGTGAGCCTTGCACAGACTCTGAACTTTATGCTCTCTTGATGAAAAGACTTCAAACAAGCAAACAAGAGTAAAAATAGGAGAGATGAAGGCATTCATTTGCCACCAGTTGGAAGTTTATTTTAATAGAGTAACACTTTCCCAGATGGAGAAACACACAAAGATCAAGCTAGGAGGTGGCTGAGATCCTGACTGTTTACATTAAAGCCAGACCTATTCAAACATCATCTTTTGCTGGATATTCTAAAATGTCATGTCTTAGAAATTACCCTCCAGTTGTTGCTGCTTGTAATGAAAGTGACAGGGGGGTTGGACTAGAAGATCTCCAGAAGTCCCTCCCAACCCCTAATATTCTGTGATTCTGTGAAGGATGACCATTCAAGAAAGACATTTGTTGTAAATTAAAAGTCAAATTTCCTTGGCAACTGCAAATAACAATCTCTCTGTGACAACTATAGGTACCTGCATGTCCAGCAAGAGCTCAGAAACCATTGCTCTGCTGCATACCATAATGCAGCTAAAGCCTCTTGAGTAGATCTAGAAGAGAAACACTTTTGTGGCAGGGAGAGAGGGCTAATGGGGCTCAGTGTCTGGATCATGGGGTTAATCTTGATTCCAGCTGTAATTAAGCATTTATTTTTCCACAGAAGGAAAAAGGAAATAACACAGTAGTGTGAAGTGAATCCAATATCAACTCCAAATCCCATTTTTTGCTTCATTTAGAGATCACCTCATCCCTTTCAACATTAGCAGGAAAATAGCATTTGAAATCAAGTAGCAAAAAATTTTCATTATGAAACAATTATTTTCTATTAAGCATAGAAACAATATTAAAAATGCCATCCTTTCCTCAACCAGCACTATCCAAACTAATCCAGAAAGATACCTGAATGGAGGAAGAGTACAAACACACTTTTGTCCCACAAACTCTCCTACAGGCACCTTTTGTCCCAGCAGCAAGAATGGGGCAACTTCCAGGGGTCTTTGGCATGCAATGTTAATGGTCAATTAGAAAGGATCCCTGTGAACTTTGTTGGACTGTCAAATTAGAGGTTTGGTTAGACACAAAGGCAGCAGAAGCACTGAGTGAGACAAAAGTACTGAACTTTAAAGCCACCCACACAGCAAGCCCCAACCCCTTTGCCATGAGGCATCCCAGGAGCCACAAATGACAGCTTACAGCAGAGTCCCACAGTCAGATGGCAAACCCACTGCTGCCACTAGCGAGCTAACTGTTGCAAAAGCACACACAAGAAGGAAGGACATAACACCATCAAGTTGGGATGGTAAAGGTCTGTTCTTCACCTGAAGTTAACAAAAACAACCTCTCAGAAAAACAGTTAAGAAAAGGTTTTCTCCCACAGCTTTCCCTTTTCATATGAGAGCCATCAAGAAGGCTGCAGACACACACATGGCCTGAGAGCCAATGCTTCCTGCTAGCCCATGTCAACTGATTCCCAGTATTTCCTATCTCCAGTGTGTTTACCCCTGCTCATCTCCAGAAGGACTTTGAGCAGTCCCAGTGAATCTGTGATGCCACCAAGTACAACATGAAACCATCTCTTCATTAGCAGGTTAAAGAAAGTGTGTTGAGACAGAAGGTGAGAACTTACATTTTCCTGGCTTACTGCACTAATCTAACCTAACTAGCTCTATTTATATGGACCTTTGTATGTTGGTGTTACAGTGCTCCTTGAGCAAAAATAAACATTAAAAGCTAAACAAGGTGTAAAATAAAGTAACATTAAAATATCTTTCTACCAACTAAACTGAGTTTAACAGAGAAGATGTATTATCCCCAACATTTAAATACAAACATATTAAATATCAGCTAATGTGGATCATTGCCAGCATTTAGTGAAAGAATATCCAGAGAGTCTAGTATTGTAGTACACTGTATATATGCAGCCTTTGCAAAAACAAAGAAGCCATGAAGTTAAGGAGGTGAGGAGTACCTTGATGGAATTTAAATGCTTTGATCTGACAACTAGGTTTGAATCCTGGAAACTGCAACAGGATTTATGACCCATATAAGACTTCAGCTCTCTTTGTACCAAGAATAATATGCATTTCTTTATTAGTGAAACAGCAGCACAGTACAACTGACAAGCATAAAATTATGCAGAGAGTATTACTGAGACTGCTAAAAGAAGGAAGAAACAGAGAAAAATAAAGCCTTGTCTACTATCCTAAACAAGTGCACCTTATAGTATGATACAGTCTGCAAATGACTTCCAGCCTCAGCTTATCCCAGAATCTCTTTTTTTTGCCCTGGTGGACTGGTAGGTCTTTGTGATACAAACTTGTCTGGGGCCAGGAATGCAGGAGATAAGTTCCTCAGTGTTTGCCTGCAGTGGAGTGTAGCTAGCACTGACTTTAATCTAAACCCAGTAGTAGTTGCTTCAGAGCACAGCAACACAGCATGGTCCTCAAAGAAATAACAGAAACCAAGCCTTGATGAGCTCCACACTGCCAGACCACAACTTCCCCAACTACAGTCAGCAGTCACAGATAACTCCAACATCTGCTCTGGCAGGAGGGTTGGACTAGATGATCTTTTGAGGTCGCTTCCAACTCTAACTTTCTGAGATTCTGGGATCTGTAGTAGCAAAAGGAAGTCGATTTTAGCTCTGGCTGAGTCAGCCTAGAGTATCTGGAAGCAGCCACTTCAGGCAGTAGCCACCTTAGCCAGTACTCACAGCCCAAGCCCAAGGGAAGTGGTACCTTCACAGTCCTACCAAGATTGAGAAAGTCAGGTGGGATTGGGATTGACTGTCAAATCCTTGGCAATTTTCCACCTCATGCTTGTGCTTCCACATCACAGTTTCTCAAAAAGCTTGTTAATACTCCACAAAACACAAAGACAGATTTTAGATGGCCAGAAGCATATTCCTGATCACATCTTATTCACCAGATCTGCCAGTCAATCACCAAATAAAATGCCTTTTCCATAGGACAAAACTCCAGCTTTCCAAAGCTAACCCACCCTGCAGCCTGGCCTTCTAATCACTGAGCAGTCTGGTTGTTGTGCAAAGTGCAGGATCCTCAGAAAATGTCCTGTCCTCCATACAAAAACCAGAACTGCAAGTAGAATTGCCCTCTTGGATCTGGGTGCCCTCGCAAATTGAGTCAGTTCCCATCTGCCCAGCTGCCCCAAGGTGAGCAGAGCAAGGATAAGAATTAAATCAAATGTCACAGCTAAGACAGAGACTACAAATAGCAGCCCAGGTTCAGCAAGTAAGTGTAGAGCATATGGATTTCAGGTGCACTTCAGGGTGACACAATGATCTCACAGGGGCAAACTGAGCATCTAACTGTGGTTTACACAGTTCTCTCTGCTTTAATAAAAATGGAAGAGTGAATATAGAACTTTTGCCTGACTATATGTTGAAATTTATTCCATAAAAATGTCTTTAAAATATTAACCTACTCACTGTGGGGGTTTTTTCTTGTTATTGGGCTTTTGGGTTGTTTGGTTTGGGTTTTTTGTTTGTTGTAAACTAATTCAGAGATCTAAACAGAGGATGAAACAATTGGGCACATGCACTCCTTGGAGCACCATCCCTGAACCAGAAGGTGAACACACATTCATCCCTATCTTTGACTGACAGTTTATTTATTGAGCCAAATATTATTCCATACTACAATAATTAATGATGTTATTCATTTTATTTGAGAGTTCCTGATGCAAAAGCCAGAAGAGCCTGGCATAAAAATTGAGAAATTACTAAAAAAAGAGTAGAGAGGAAAGTAATTTCTTACTAGTTAATTTTATCTTCTGATTTTTGTTATGCCTGGCAGATGATAGGTTTATTCTTCCTCACATCAGAAAATCCTATTACAGGAACTTCTCCAGTGCCTCCATAATTTCTCCTCCTTAACATCTCCCACATTGACTACCTAAAAGTTCAAATAGTGAAAAATCAAAAAAAATATGGTCTCTCTGTTCTATTAACCTCCCATCCTTTATACTCTTAAATCAGAGACCTGAGAGGAAGACCTGCAGACCTGTGGAATGGAATGGAGTGATGCTCTCACCAGCTTGGTGGAAAAGATTAAGATCTGCCTTACTGTTTTTAAAGATGCTTTTCACCATCTCTGCTCATGACACCTTTATTCTGGGCCAACAGATGGCCTTTTCTGAAAGGTAAAATTCATTTGCACTGTGTTGATAAAGTAGACTGAAGAACAGACTCTTCTTACAAAGTCATCATTCTTTTTTCCTGTGTAATAAATCAATATAGATGGTTGTCAGGGAAGTCAAGCATCAAGTACTTACAAAAACACATGTGGATGACCATACAGGGACACAAGAGTAGATAAAGCATCATATATTTTCTGACAAAAAAATAACTAAAAATAAAAATAGAAATATATTTGCACACAGATTCAGAGAGAAATGCAGACAAACCAGGGTAGCTGAGGGGAGGAATTCATCATGTCAGATTGCTCAGATCTCTGTGCTAAAAGAGTTTGCTTTTTTCTCAAAACAGCAAACTTAAACTATTTATAACTACCCTGAGTATTTATTTCCCTTCAGCACACAGTACTTTTTTTTAGCAAATGTATTTTGCTATGTACTTATTGTTTCATTCTGCAGTTTTCTAATAATGGGAGCTGTAGTAATTTCCATTTTCAGGAAGTGCCAAACAGACCTCCCATTGTTGTGTCGCTCTCCATCGCTGGTTTATAGCCTCTGGAACCTAAAATAACTTTCCATTTGGAGATAAACTGTACTAAATCCTTACAGAAGAAAAATTAAGAAACCCCATTTATTTCCAAACAATCTATTTGAAATATTCTTTTTATTTTTATGTGCAGACCAAGGCTTAGAGCATTCTGTCTCCACCAAGAAGAGAGATTATTACTATCACTTAAATCACATCACAAGAAATACTGTTCCAATTCTACCTAGGTGTTAGTGATGTTATCAACTCCTACAAGAGAAAGAAAATTCAGGGGTGGAGTTTGGCCACCTTTAAAATAAAGGTTTTTACACTTAAATCCTAGTATAAAGCTTAAAGACTTGATTCAATGTTGATTAATGGAACCAACTATGCTTCCAACTCTCAGCTAAATCACAGTTAAAAGGCAGACGAGAAGATACAGTTAGGCTTTTGTCACAGAAATTCAAGGGTTTTTATCCAATGAATAGCTATCAAGTATCTTATTGGAGTTTATTCATCAGATACAGGAACTATTTATGTGAAAGTGAACTCACAACATGCAACAGGAAGGAAAAGAAGTTGAAAAATTATGTGTTACATTTCTGTAACATATGACTGTGTAGCATGACCTCCAGTAGATCCATGTCATTAACACTCTCTTTTTCATCAGAATATGAACTTTCACAATGCAAGTCTTTATGTAACAGTAATCTTTCTACTCCTACCTGAGGGAATATACTGTAATAATATTAGAAATCTTCCTTTGTTTCTTCATTCAGTGATTCAAAGATTATGTCCAGGTTCAAACAAGTAAATGACTAAAAAAAAGTTTTACCTACAGGCATTGTGCCATGCTCTTTGAACTTCCCCTACCCAGCCCAATGGCACAACTCACTTACTGCAGGAAGCTAACACTCTCTGAAACAAACTGTCACAGTATTGTCATCATTTCACTATTGTCCTAAGGTCACAGCATCATGGAGCAGGAAGTTGTGAGAGCCCCAGCACTGAGGGCATGCTTCTTTCTAAATGCTGGACAGCTAGCAAAAGACTCAAGTGGCAATAGAAGAGCTCTTGGAGTAGAAACATTAGGTCAAGAATCAGGCTTTAAAAATATTAAATAATAGCAACCATAGCAAGGACAGATTTTCAACCCTACAAAACTCCATTCTTGCCACATAAGCACTCTTCCTTCTGCTCCCTTCAAATGAAACATGAAAACAATTCAAAAGTACACAGATTACTCCACTTTCAGAGTCAGGGTGAAGCCCATGGCAGCTGCTTAAGGACCTTTGGAGAACTGAAGTGATAAAGAGTACAAATCCCCCTCCCAGCTCTTGATAAAATGGGGGGAGCAGGGAAGAAGACCATGTGCCCTCCTTGTTCTCCTCCTCACTGAACATTAACCAGGTCTCTTCAAGGATCTGTTAACTGATAATCACATCATGCCATGGGTGAGCAACTGGCTCACGGGTTGGGCACAAAGAGCCATAGTGAATGGGGTTCCATCAGGCTGGCCCCCAGACACTGCTGGGGTTCCACAGGGTTCTATCCCTGGCCCAGTACCCTCCAACATCTTCGTAAATGACCTGGACACAGGACTTGAGGGGATAGTTAGCAAATTCACAGAGGACAGAAAACTGGGAGGAGCTGTTGACTCCCATAAGGGCAGCAAGGCCCTGCATAGGGACCTTGATAAACCAGAGCTCGGGGCAATCACCAATGGCAGTGTGCTCTCGTGGCCAGGAGGGCCAGAGGGATTCTGGGCNCCAGTTGAGGTGCCAGAGCACTGGCCCAGACTGCCCAGAGAGGTTAGGGAGTCTCCTTCTATGGACATATTCCAAACCCATCTGGACGCGCTTCTGTGTGCCCTGGTCTAGGGAATCCTGCTGTGGCAGGGGGGGTTGGACTAGATGATATTTCGAGGTCCCTTCCAGCTCCTAACATTCTGTGATTCTGTGAGATTAGAAACAGGTTTTTCACCCAGAGGGTGGCTGGGATCTGGAACAGCCTCCCCAGAGAAGTTGTCTCAGCACCATCCCTGCTGGAGTTCGAGAAACATTTGGACAACTTTCTCAGGCACATGGGGTGATTCTTGGGGTGTCCTCCACAGGTTAAGGAGCTGGACTAGATCATCCTGGTGGGTCCTTTCCAGCTCAGCTGATGCTGTGATACTGCAAGGGTTGGAAGAGTTTTAGGGATTTTATGTCATACTTTCCCTTGGCTAATCATTACTCAGCTTGAACTCCTGATGGCAGGTGAACTCCTTGACACTCATAAGCCTACATCAGTTCCTCTAATTCAAAATTACTTTGCTCTATGAACTACTTTTATTAGAAGACCAATGACCATAATAAATTTTTGACAACAGACAGCTATTCAGCACAAATCAACTTAAGCAATTCTTCCATCAAGTTTAAGTGTATTGTGTTAGAGGAAGCAATTGATTGCCACTGTAAACCTGCACCTTCCAGGCAAGCTGATTTCTTCTTATACACAATTTGAGTAACCAAACAGCAAACAAACAAAAACCAGGAGAGGGGATAGCCAGGTCTATCTGTTAGCAAGTAATTAGAAAAATCCTCTGTCTCACTGAAAGTCACAACGTTAGGTTATAAAGCAGATTAATTAAATGCAATAAAACTATAAATACTAAAAGCACCCCTGAACCACCTAATCTAAGTGACCTACAGACAAAGATACTCAAATTTACTGGACATGCATATGGAAGTCCAAGTGCTGCTTTTTCCCCTGAAGTGCTGAAATGATTTGGCAGCTGGCTGTGGAGGATCTATTTCTCCCTCTCTGTGCAGATTTTAAAGCAGCATTACTCTTACGAACAAAATGGAGAGATTAGAGAAAAACATTCTGGGCTTAAATATATTCAGTCAGGACTCCAGAAAGCTGGTTAACTTCAAAGCTCCAAAGCTGATGTTTTCTCTCAGTTGTTTTGTTTAAGTGACCACAAATGAAGTAGTAACACCTTGTTTCTATCAGTTTGAAGCAGGTTTTAACCACTGGAGTTTATAGATGTATTTATGTTATATATATCTAACAGCAAATGCAGTAACAAATGGACATAGGAAATAAAACCCAAAGCCAAACCAGAAACCAAAGAAGCCAAGCTGTGTATGTTGTGGTATATGAAATGCAGTATGCATTATGTCCTAACTTCCAAAGAAAAAAATAAAATAAGCCTCTTTAAATTCACCTGGAGCTTTCTATCTCAAAATAAAATGATCTCCTTCTGATCTTAATAATTTTAGACTCCCCTTTGCACCCCAGCTGTAAAGCACAGGATGGTGATGACACTTCAAGGTACACACACAAAATCAGAAGCAGAACACTAGGTGAAATTTATGGGTCAGGTATGTCAAAAATACCATATGAAAAATCATTTCTTCTGACTAATTGTCTCTGAAAGCTCACAGGCATTGTCAGATCTTCTCTACACTCAAAACACAGTGCTGATCTCGATATGCATCTACACACACACACACATATATATTGCATACTGTATGTGCAGATGCTGAAATACTTGTGCAAAATGCAACCCCCAAAACACAGTTCCTGCTGATGTCTGATACTTGACAAGGTCTAAACCAGGCAGAATAAAGGATTCCAAAATTTCTTCCAAGAGCATTTCATAAGATGTCTGAATTAAAAAATTCATGCCTATTACCAAGTAGGCAGCTGACAGTTACTGCTTGTGCAATGCACTTCAGAAATAACCTAACACGATCACAGGATCTCCAACCTTACATTCTCATTAAGAAGTGAGCAGGTGGGTTTCAGAGCACATGAAAGCATCATGCTCCTAGTAGAGGTAACCTTTTTTGTCCTCATTAGGATGAGTGATGACAGCAGTAAAAAAAAAAAAAAGAAGCATTTTCTCTTTTCCTTCCTTTTCCCAGTATAGTAACAATAACCAGCAGAGAGGATTCTTTGCAGCAGATGAATAGATCCACACTGGTTTCATGGTTTACTTTATTAGACAAGAAGTATCCCAGGTATTTCTATCTTGTGTTTGACTCAGGGTGACAGAAAAAGAAAATGCTGCTTGCTACTGCAGCATTTGATCCAAAATTCTTCTTTCATCTTGTTCTTCTAACTTTGCATTTTGTCTTTCCTTCTATCATTCTTTCCAGCAGGCTGCAGGATACAAATCAAACAGCATACTACCAGAAGGGCAATGATTGCAAGATTAATAGAATACACCAACAATCCTAAGGCAAAAGACAGCAGCTACAGTTAGGAAAGACCATCCTTGTGTAAAAGTGGCTGGACATGTCATTCAAAGTGAAATTGTAAGGAAATCAGAAAAGAAAGGGTAAATAAACCAAATCTCCTAGAATTTCTACTAGAGAATTTTAGCCTTTTCCATGACACCTCACGTCATCAAAAGAAAATACATTTACACACAAATGCACCCTACTAATGTTTCCATCTCGGCACACCAATTATTACAGATAGCTTCACCTAACACTCCTGCCTGCCCAGAGAATGCAGACACTGGAAGGCATGTGCCCCTTAGGCTACTGGCAGGCTTCATGGGTCATTCTGTTAGAAAACAGCCCAATGCCCACACAAAGAGAAGCAGAATAACTCCATGCTGCTTCACAGGTTAAAAGAAAAGCCATGCTTCCTCATCTCCCTTCAACTTTGTCCTGTTCTGATGGATTCTCTACAGAACCCTTCTGGCTCCACTTCAGCCCCCATGGAAAAGAGGGACCAGGCAGGATTTGTGTACCAGCCCAGCTCTCCTCATCAACAGCAGCCACAGACTACTGCCTGCAGCAGGTTCTGCTGACTTGGAAGCAGTAACAAACGCAAGGCGAGGGGGAGCTTTTAGACCTCCTCAGTGTCAGAAACCAGGGGTAGTCATGGCCCATTCTTCATGGCTTAGGGGAGAAAAGGCAAGGGGTTCTCTAGTGTGTTCCAGCCATGGGAACAGCAAGGGAAAGAAGGGGAAGAGCATAGAGGAGCTGATTCAGTCTCTCAAATCCTCCATTTAAGAACAGAGAGGAGCAGTCCATTGCATTTCTAGTCATCATTACCTAATTCAGTTTTCCCTCTCCCCATTTTTCTGCAAGCAGGAGGCTGAAAGGTCAAGTAAGAATATCTGTGCTGCTACAAAAACTTGTAGAAATAAAGGAGAGCCAGAATCAAACCAAAGGAGTCCCAAAAGCAGGAAGCACACAGCTATGTTAGAGAACAACTGCACCTGAGGTGTAAAGTTGAAATTTGTTTAGAAATGTTTTCCATTAAAGATGCACAAATAGCATTGCACCTTCAGGAGCTCAAAAGGCAAGAAAAACAGCTCTCTAACATGGTGATTAGAAGAGGTCTAAGAAATGCTGGAAAGAGTGAGGCTGTAGGCACTGCCACAGGAAGAGAGAACCAAAACAGCTCCAAGGTCTTGTAAAAATACAGTTGACATTAAATACCCTGCAGCATGTCAGAAGGAAAACACAAATATAGTTTTATTTTGTTAAGTTCCTTAATGCTGAAATACAGTTCCTGTTCAACAACTCTCATCAGACTCACATTAGTTTTGGAAAACAGACATGTTTTGTGCATAAGGAAAACAAAATAGGTACTAGCATTAATTCCTACTAATACAGAATGCTAAGTAGGCTGTCTGAAATTAATTTAAAAATATTAATTACATTCAGTCACAGGACCATAAAATTAAGCAGTCTAATGTAGCAACACTTGAAAAATACACTTGAACATCCTTCCCTAGTGAGCAGTGGTCTAAGCTATCAGCTTCTGCAAAATTCAAACACCAACACCTCTATCCACAGAGTTCTCCCTAGTTAACAGTTCAGGGATTTAGCAGCTCCAACACTGCTTTCCTCAGTCTGTGGGCAGTCACAGCACTTCTCCTACAGCTTAGGATATTGATGAGTATTGGAATGAAACAACTGGCAAAGACTGGTTTCACAGCTCTTGTTCAGAAACATGCAGGAGGTTTTGCAATTTATTTTTGATGCTGTAGCTACTGCTTCCAAAGTCACAGGGCTGGACTCACTTTTATCCTTGAGAGCATGAGTAACAGAGAACAGCAGCTGTTTCTTTGCCTTCCCTCCCCAACAGGCAGGAGAGGGTAAAGACATAACAGCAGTTTTGCATCCTCCTGGTTTTTGAGATGAAGTAGGAAAGGCCACTATGCTTTTCTTGAACCACCCCATTTCCTGAACACCTACCTGCCTGAAGGGGCTACAGAACCTGAACTCTTGTCTTTACAGACAGCACAAGGTATGTCCAAGGGTGTGGTATGGCAGAAACACCACAGTGCTCTTGCTTCTGAAGGGAGAGGTAAAATTCTTTATAAAGTACTGCTTCTGAACTTACCTGCCATCCACTTTCACCCTTTTCCTCCCTTTCATCTATTTTTGGCTGAGTATGTCAATTTTCTATCCCCAAAAAATAAGAGTGCCTCATACATTATGCAGTTACAGGAGTTTAGGATTTAACTAATAGCATTTCAGGTCCTGAAAACCAACCTGAGTCGAGCTCTTGGCAACCTTTCCTTTTCTATTTACCACATTATACAAAGTTCCAAATACTGAAGCTTCAGGTTCAAGGCTGCAGCCCATCTTTAATCTTCTATTCACATTACAGGAGAGCAGTTCTGGAACATTATGGTCCTTCACTTATGAGAAATTAGCAATGAGTAGCATAGTCATATTTTACAAATAAGACTGCTCTTCCTTCTGCAAGCATAATCAATAGTGTTGTAAAATGTGGTTTGCCAAAGCCACCAGAGAGGAGGCACTTGCTAACTTTGAAACCAACTTTTACCATTTCCCAGCTGTCTACTTCTCCACATTTGTCATGACAGAGAAAGTTAAAATAAACATTCTCACTGGCCACCCTAGGGCAAAGCCTGACAGAAAAGTGTAGAGCAATGCTTTTTAAAACCAGCAACAAAATCCATCCCAACACTGGAGAGAAAGCACACTGTAATTTTAATGTGTGCATTTACTACCCCAGCCCTTTCTAATAGATGCAATTTTGATGAAATCCAGTCACAAGGCACAACTCAAATGGGTGTCTCACACCACCCTTTTTGTGACTAGCCTAATTCAATTGGTCATAGCAATGGAATCTCATATTCATGAAGGCAAGTGTTTAGGCACAGAGGTCAGATGTCACACCTGTGATTGCTAATGTTTGTTTTGTGCTCTGCTTTTCAGTAACTCTTCACTTCAAGCAGCATTTTGCTTCAGAACAGGAGTGGGTGTAAGGACACTCAGCATAATGGAATGGGCCAGGTTTAATTCCCTTAATCACTTGGTCAGGGCAACAGAATTAACTGTCCACATCTGTTCTCTCTGAGCACACATGCTTAGTTCTCCCTCTTATGCAATGAAGGAGTGTGGGGTCATGATGCCACATCTAGCCTGCCTTCTCCTCCAAAACCAAATCCACAGAGAGAACCCATGGACTGACTGCAGATCAACACAGGCTAATTCAGAACCACAAAACACTTGTGAGGGGGCAAAACCAGCTCAATCCTGAGCCTCAAGAGTAACTTTTGATATATAATGTGCTGTATGCATCCAAACAAAAAAGCAGAGCTGTTGTGCCACTTGTAAACAGGCAGACAAACAAAACACCCCACTAAAGCCCTGACAAAGAATGGCTGCTATTGAAGGTGGACTTGATAGAGCACTGACAATGGAGTGTCACTGCACTCATTGTTAGGGTGATCTGTTCAAATGGGTTCATAATAACCAATTGAACCACAATGGGGGAGATGCTGTTCAACATCAGTAGTCACACCGACAGAGCACTCTGGATAGCTGCTTAACAAAGTCCAGGGAGGGTCAGGTTCAAAAGAAAATTTGAAGAGGTATCATTTAAAATGCCAATTAACTCAGCCCCCTGTGCTTCTGGTTCGCCTCTTAAACCCTGTGTCTGTACTTCTCAAAGCAAGATGATGGAGGTCAATTGCTCCAAGCCCCTGGTGTCCACAAAATGGTGATTACTATGGTGCTCACTCTCAATCTGGAGCCAGTAATGAGCCACCTACCCTCACCCACTTTTGCCATTTGTACCAACTGTGCTTGTTTAAGGATGAATAGACACAGAAACACCAGGTTCAGAAACAACCCAACAGAGTCCGTGCTAAGATACAAACACTGAAGCATCACCAGGGGAAGGGAGGAGTCACTAACAGCCAGGTAAGTATGGAAAACAAATCCTGGAGTAACAGACAGGGATCTTAAGAAAGTGACAAAACTCATTGATTTATAGGAACAGCTGCACTGTTTTCTGGTATAAGAAATAAACTAGGTTTAGAGAGAAAGAAAACAGCTTTCTCCTTTAAGAGCAGGACTGGCAGTAAATGCTACCTTTCACTAAGAGGTTGTTCCCCACAACAGCCATCCTATCACATGCAGCAGCAGAGACTGCCAGAAAAACCTACAGGTCAGCTAACAACAAGAGGGTGAGGGACAACTTCCTGAATTTATTTCATTATAAAGTGGTTAAGAATCTTCTTCCTCACACCCTCCACAGCAACATTTGTCTTGTTTACTTGGATGCTGTGACTACTTTCAGTTGGTACTTTGTCCTTTGCCTGACCTGAGCTAGAGGTGATTTCAAGGTAGCAGGTTAGACACAAAATAATCCCCTCTCAAGGCTGTGGCAGTCTATGAAATGAGGCAGGAGGTAAGACACCTATTAACTCTTTAGTACATGATATTCCACAGGGTAATCCATGAAAGCCAAGGCTGAACGTGCCTGTGCAGAAGCCCTGTGGGCCCAGAGCAGAGCTGATATCCCAGGGAACAAGAGAGCAGCCAGTGCAGTCTGGAGAGCAGGGTGAAGCACCATGCAGAGGGCCACCAAGCGAGGCAGCAGGGAGCACACCTGAGCCCCAGAGTGCTGCGGGAGTTTGTCCTTTCAGTGCTGAAACCTTATTGTCCTGACAACTGCCACCAGTCCCTACATGTGCAGAGCACACGATGAGCACTTCAAACCTGGCTGTGGACCTCTGGTTTTAGCACTACAGTAAATAATAAAGGAGTGCAAATGAGGATGGTAATATGACTTGTTTTACATGCAGAAGGTCAGAGAGCATGAATTACTTACTCTCCTGTGTAGGGCCACTGCTGGCTCTCTGATGGGGAAGAAGAGAGTACAAAGGACACTATTTCCTCTCTCGGCGTTAAGCAGAGACACGCGGTGCTGGGATTCTGCCTGGTCTCAGCCATGAGCCCACTAACAGCCAAGGAACGTGGAGGAGGAAATAATCAGCTACTGTCTGGAGATAAGAAACATATTATTTCTCCAGGGAGCAAGAGGGGGAACCAGGATGCAACAGCTGTTTTCAGTCACACTACTTCTGCCTTGGACTGCTCCCACTACATACACTGCCTTACTACAGCTTGAAAGGAATAGCCTATATTTATAAATACAGAGAGATAAGTTGATAGGTCTGTGTGTATGTGCATCTGGTTGTAATGCAAAACTAAGGAGAAAACATCCTTCCCAGGTACATTAATGCAGAAGGAAAGACAAAATTCCCTTCCTACACACATTTATTTTAAAGTGTGTGCACTAGCATATTTTTACTTTAGAAAACTGGTTACTTCCATCATTGGATTGTGTCCTTACTGCACTTGGCAGTTAGGGAAAAAAAGTCTGAATTCCAATGTAACTCACAGGACAAACAAGTATTTATTTGAATTTTTAAACAGCCTAGCCATTTCTCTTCTCCATTTCCTACTATTATATAAAGCATGCTAAATGGAAAAATGTGTTAGGAATGCAAATCCTCTGTAAGTAAAACTGTATGGAAAGAGAATTATGCTTTTGAGCAAAGTCAAAACCCATTCTTCTACCAGCACAAATGAAAAGGAATGTTGCCAAAAAGTAAACACACCTGAAAAACCTGACTGAGCTAATAAGTCAAATCCTCTGAACTCTGTATTTTTGTAAACTGATCTAGAATTCATCCAGTCAACACTTAAAAGACAGTGCTTGAAACAAGAGTTTTTTCTAACTGAAACTTTGGGAAGCATTTCACACAGCATGTTAGGAATTGGAAGGGACCTCGAAATATCACCCAGTCCAACCCCCCTGCCAGAGCAGGATTCTATTTGCTACAATGCTGTGATGTGCACCTAAGGGTGATACATTTAATAGCATTCAGTCACCACATAATTAGGTGCGCTCTATACAGCAACCCTTTAACGATGTAGCTAAGCCAATTGAGGACAATATGCTCATCCACTAAGCTACTACAGCTTACAACGATGTTCTCATCCACTCTGAAGTTCAACTTACCATTGTTTAACACTAATGGAGCTCTGAATAAAGTCAGCAAATTAGAATGCTATAGTTAATTGTAATTAATGTTGTTGTGTCTAAACCCCTGCTTTCATAAGGAGTTAGATGGCAAAGAAGATAGCTTTGCATTTAGCTAATGAAGTTTGAATTCTTCCACTCCAAAACAAATACTTCCCACTACCATCTTCACCCAAATAAAAAAATGGTCAGACAAAAACTAAGAGTTAGCAAAGAACCTACATTTCATAGAAAACATACTCTTACTGTCATCACTGAGTTCACAGCAAGAACATCTGCATTGTGTAGCTTCCCACAGATACGTATCTAGTAAAGGTGACATCTCAAGAACCCTGATTTATACTGTTTCTAACTGCAATTTACTGTCTTCTTTTCCCAAGTCTGTGTTCAACTTCTTTATCTCAAGTTTCTATATTCCACTCAAATCTGGATGGGAAAAACAAAACAAAGCAAAACAACTCGCAGCAAAACAAAATCAAAGCCAAATAATACAAAGGATTTTCATCTTCATCTCTCTGCCTGTATCTCTTGGTTATATAATCACAGCTGTAATCTCCAGTAAATGCAGACTCAATCAGATAGCACAATAATGCTGGGCAAGATCTCTCAAAGCTGTGATGTGTTGTAGAATCTAAACTGACTGTTAAAGCTTCAGAAAGTTTCCATCAAATGACCAGATGGGAATGCAATCCTTCAAATCTTCTACAACAATAAGTGTAGCAAGAGCAGGAAACGTTAGCTTCAGTCATCTGCCTCATCAGTACTGGGAAGGAAATCTGAAAGAGAGAAACTTTGTCCCATATGTTTCTCAAGAATTACACATAAGAGACCATACCAAAACACATCCTCTTGCTTGTTTTATGTTTTCTGAATCAAACAAATTTACATTTACTTTTCTAAAATTAAACTGTGAAGTTTCTTGTGTATGGTAGAGAACAGGCATTTGCCTTCCTCAGGACAGCTGTCTGTTGATAACTGCAGGTCAAGAAACATTTGATGAAGTTTTAAAAATCGATTTACTCCATATAAATGAAAACTATGGTCGAGATGTGTGATTTTACCTAGTTTCCAAAGCTGTAACTTGAGACTTACAGCTCAGCTGTTCCTCCTGAGTTACACTAGATTATCTCATCCACAGAAGAATATAGCAGAGGTCTGACAAAGTCTGACCAACCTGATAGCCTTTTATGAGGACATAACCAGCTGGATGGGTGATGGTAGAGCAGTGGATGAGGTTTATCTTGATTTCAGTGAAGCATTTGACACTGTCTCCCACAGTATCCTTGCAGCTAAACTGAGAAAGTGTGGTCTGGCTGATTGGGTAGTGAGGTGGATTGTGAACTGGTTGAAGGACAGAAGTCAGAGAGTTGTGGTCAATGGGATGGAGTCTAGTTGGAGGCCTGTGTCTAGTGGAGTCCCTCAGGGGTCAGTACTGGGACCAGTACTTTTCAATCTATTCATTAATGTCCTGGCTGAGGGAACAGTGTGCTCTCAGCAAGTTTGCTGATGACACTAAACTGGGTGGAGTGGCTGACACACCGGAGGGTTGTACTGCCATTCAGCATGACTTGGACAGGCTGGAGAGTTGGGCAGGGAGAAGCTGAATGA